>JAABUG020139281.1:0-17114 GCA_011319215.2 Scortechinia acanthostroma
CTGGTCGTTCTTATCCGATCGAGCCTGAAACTGCGGCGTCGGGATTCGCCGATTTCCCGTTGCGATTGGTCGGCGCGGCTCGCAACAACACATAGAGGCCGCCGAGCGCGGCGAAAGCGACTAAACCGGCCGCGCCCAACTGTTGCAGATGATCTTGAGCGATCGATGCGTGGTACTGCCGCTTGACGAGATCGCGAAAATTCTTGTCGAACTTCAAGCGAAAATAAACGTCGCCGGAACCGCTCCGCGATTCGAACTCACCGCCGTTGCACTTTTCGCGCAAGTATTCCGTCGAGACGCTGACCAGCGACGACGCGCCCGGCTGATGGAACAGCACGTCGTCGATGTAATGATTCATGACGACCTTGAGCTTATCGTTCAACATTTCGGAGCGAACCGCGGGATCGACAATGCCGAGCAGTGGTACGACTTCGTAATAGACGTCGTCTTTCGTCTGCCGGGAATCGTGAACCCAATCGGGCAGGGTTTCGGCGGGCGCTCGCTTATCGGCGTCCGGGTTCTCTGCCATCTGCGCGGGCGGATCGTTCGCGGCAGTCGACGAGGGCGCGGCCTCTTTCTCGGCAGACGTTTTCGACTTCCGCGATTCACTTTGCGCGGCGACCGGAACGACAGAGTGATGCGAGCTCACTGGAATCGAGTCGTATTCAGCGGTTGCCTGAACTGGTGGCGCCGGCCTTTCGATCGACGTCGATCCAACGGTCCAAAAGACCAGGCCGAGCGCGATCAACACCTCGAGGCCGCGCGCGCCGTGCAAGCGGTGCAGCAAACGATTCAATGGCATAAGTTCGCTGAGCAAGGCGTTGTGGCGAATGCGTTCTACTTGAGTAAACATACCGAAAACGACAGCGACGGCGATACTTATTACGTCACTTATCAATATAAAATTGATGGTCAGGATTACTCGCACGAGCAAACGGTCAGCTGGGATGTTTACTCTCCAGTTGAGAGTGACACGAAGGTTCAAATTCTGTATCTGCCATCCGATCCCCATCAGGCCACAATTTTAGCGACCAATCAGCCGCCTGTTATTCCATTGGCATGTGCCGTGATTTGGAACGGTATCTTATTGGCAATGATTATTGGCACGTTCCTGCAAGGGCGGAAAGTCCGATTGTTGGAACATCGTGGTGAGCGGCTTCACGGGCAAATCATTAGCAGTAATGCTTCGACGGATGGCGACGGTGATTTGGTGCTGAAAATCGAGTATGCATTTCAATCGCCGCAATTGGGCGAACGAATCACTAAAACGGCTCAGGCCAATCGGAATGACCTCACGCGAAAAACAATCCCCACAGCCGACACGCCCGTAGTCGTTTTGTATTACAATGATCGGAACTTCATGCTGCTTTAAGCGTGAAAGCGTTCACCTGTTTACGACAACTCCACAAAGGACAAACACATCATGGCACGACCACGCCTGCGTGACCTCGGTATTCATATGGGAGTCATCCCCACAGGGCAGTACAACGCGATCACCGATGTGCCGGGGGTGAAGGTAGGCCACTCGACCATCATCGCGGATGAGCCGCGTATTGCTCGTACGGGTGTAACGGTGATCTTCCCGCGCGAAGAACCGATTTGGAATCATCACTGTTTCGCCGGTTTTCATGTGCTGAACGGCAATGGCGATTTTACAGGCACGCATTGGATTGACGAGTCCGGTTTGTTGACCACGCCGATTGCGATCACCAATACGCATCAGGTGGGTATCGTGCGGGATACGCTGGTGCGCTATTCGACCGAGCAGTTTGGCGCACATGAGTGGGTGATGCCAATGGTCGCGGAAACCTACGACGGTTGGCTGAATGATATCAATGCTTTCCATGTGCAGCCGGAGCATGTCATGGCGGCGATTGAGAACGCCAGCAGCGGGCCGGTAGCGGAAGGCTGCGTGGGCGGTGGCACAGGGATGATTTGCTACGACTTCAAAGGCGGTATTGGTACGGCGTCACGTTTGGTCGATACGCCGAGCGGACGTTATACAGTTGGGGCGTTGGTGCAGGCCAATCACGGCGACCGGTCGTTGTTCCGTGTGGATGGCGTACCGGTGGGGCGCGTAATCAACGAGACTGTTGTGCCGTCGGCTTGGACCGAGCCGCAGCAACCCGGATCAATCATTGTGATTTTAGCGACGGATGCGCCGTTGCTACCGGGGCAGTGCCGACGGTTGGCGCAGCGTGTGACCATCGGTTTGGCGCGAACGGGCTGTGTGGGACACAACGGAAGCGGCGATTTGTTCCTCGCTTTTTCGACAGCGAACGTCATCCCCGGCAACTCCGAAGCGCCGTTTAGTGTGCAGATGATGCCCTATCCGCATATGAACTGGTTATTCGATGGCGTGGCGGAAGCGGTCGAGGAAGCGGTCATTAATGCGATGGTCGCAGCGGAGACGACGGTTGGCTTGAAAGGGCGCACAGCTTATGCGCTGCCGCATGATCTGTTGCAAGCAGCCATGCAACGTTACAAACCCCATTAAATTGACTGGTACTTTGGTAAAGATTGATTGAAAATTGATAAAGGTGTGATAGAATGTAAAGTGATTAATTATTTGAGTGAGCGAAATCCCGCCCATCAATTAGTCACTAAAGGCTCTATTATGGCGTCTCATGACCGGTTTAACGTCACTGCACTCGCCGAAGAAGTTCTCCGCAACCCTAATCCGGGTACACGCAAAATTGCTTTGCAAGGACTTAGCGTGTACCTGACTTACCAGCGCATTTTTGAACTTGTCTTTTATGTGAGCCAGCGCGACAGTAACGCTGAAGTGCGGGCGACCGCCACCGACTTACTGGCAGCCATGCCGCCGCGCAAATTAGACGTCCAATAAGAGCCGGATGTTCAGCACCCACGCGAGATACAGCGCGCGCAAGAATTGTTTGAACTGACGGATGCTGGCGTCGTCATTGGGATCAGGCTTCAATTGCAGTGGATAGCGTTCAGTCACATCCTCGGGTGACGGCGCGAGCGACATGATCTCGTCGGCGTTCATGTCACGGCGAATGACGTTGAAGAACATCAAGAGTGTTGCCCCGTAAGATGGTTTGATATGTCCCAACAGAAATAACATTTCAAAGAGTTGGTTGGTGTTGACGATATACTCGCCTAACTGACGCACTAATGTGCCCTTTTCTTGGAAGAAGGGTTGGCCTTCTGCACGCATGGAATTGACGGACTCGCCAGCCGCTTTGAACTCTTGCAAGCCTTGACGCAGGAGCATCCAAGGGAGTGTTTCGGTCGGCACCGGCAGTTGATTGAGCAGCCATAACTCGGCTTTACCGGAAATTGGATATTCAATTTGGCCGATGCAGCCGAAGGGTTCTCCGATGTTGTTGGCGGGGCAGCCTTCGCAGTAATGCTGATACGGTAACAATTCCTCAGCTTGGTCAAATAGATTTTGCACCATCACGATCTTGGTTTCGGATTCGCCCGTGACGGTCGTGCGTTCGAGTTCGAAGCCAATCTCGGATACCGGACGGTTATCACCATTGTCACGGAAGAGTTTAATCACCGCCTCGGCGCGGGCGCGTCCTTTGATGCGCTCGATAATGCCTTCGGTGGTCAGTTCTTGCTTGGGATAGCACTTATAGTCAATGACGTAATCAATTGCCATGTGTTCGATTTACCTATGATGTGGGTTGTGGAATAGGGCAACGATAGCATAGGAAGGGGGCGTTGCATAGGATTGGGGATATAGCGATCATTTTTCGGACACGGCATGCCGTGTCCCTACGCAAAAATCAAATATGAGTGAGAGATAATCTATACCGATTACCTTATTCCACCTTGAAGCCCCAGCGACGGATGAAGGTTTGATTGGCGGTAAGGCTAACGACGTTGAAGCCGGGGCTGTCGGTATCGGGAACGGTTTCGCTCGACTCCGGCCATGCGTTAAACTGATTCCAACTGCTGGAGGCGCTGGTGTAGAGGATGCCATCTTGCAGCATTTGAATGTCCTGATGCACATGACCGAAGAACACGCCTCGCAACCGTTCTTTGGCCTTCAATAGAATTTGGTGCAGCGCTTCGCCGTTGGTAATCCGCATATAATCGTCCAACCAAGGTGAACCCACCGGTAAAACATTGTGATGCACAGCCACCACCAGCGGACGCTCATCATGGGCTGAACAAATCGCGTCGAGCCATTCCAATTGCTGCGAGGTAACATTTCCACGCGGAACCTCGGCTGGTCCATTGCTATCTAACCCGACTATTTGAAATCCGTTGGCATCGAAGGTGTAGTAGAAAGGGGAGAGAATGTCGGTGCGTCCAAGTAGGACGCGCTGCAATTCCGCGCCTGAATCGTGATTGCCGGATAAATAATAAACTGGACGCGAGAGCTGGCTAAGAATGTCGCGTGCAGTGAGATAAGCCTCGGGCACAGGGTCGTAAACGACATCGCCGGTATGCAAGATAAAATCGACGTTGAAAGGAAGTGCATTTACGGCTTTGACTAACGCTTCGGCGCCTGTTTGGGTGCTGTGCGCGGCATGATGTTTACCATATTCGGGGTCGGTGCTGATGTGCGTGTCGCTGATGTGAACGAAGGTCAAATGCAGTTCCGGCATACGAATATCTCCATGTTGGGATAATTGGACATTTCTAGCTGCTTTTCTGCACTATAATAGCGCTAACAAGCGCGTTATGAATGAGCCATCAAGCGTATTTTAGGGGGATTGGGGAGTAAGGAATCGGGTGATGATCCACATGAGGATTCGTTTAGGCATGATGATATTGGTTGGTTTGGCGCTCGCAGCCTGTGGTGGTAATCAACCGCAGACGGTGGGCGAACTGCCGACGATTGCCTCTTTGCCTACACTCACGGCGACGCTGCCCATCACCGATACGCCGACCGTGACCCTTACAGTATCACCAACGGATACCTTGACGCCGACGGCAACTGTATTGGTTTCCAATACGCCGAGCGTCACACCCAGCGCGACTATCACGGATACCCCGACGCCCACGGTCACGAATACGCCCTTGCCGAGCGATACGCCTTTCCCAACAGCGGATAATGAGGGATTAATCGCTCTGGCACAGATGGCAGCTGTAGCAACCGTCTTGCCATCGAATCTGATTCCAGCTGTGCCTCCGACGGTTCCCGGTGTAGTGGTTGCACCCACGACGCCCGGTTCCATGCCGACGTGCAGCACACCCGCTAGTGGTGGATTTGCTGCTGTCTACAATAGCGATCCAAACTTGGCCGCGCAGTTAGGATGCCCACTGGGCGTGATCTCATTCCCTAGCGCATCGCAGACCTATCAAACAGGCGAGATGATTTGGATGCAAGGGCCGCCGCAAGCGATCTATGCACTGTTCGGCACAGGACAGTTCACACGCTATGACGACACGTTTAATGCGGCGATTGATCCTTCGAGCGGCGGTGAAACGCCACCTGCTGGATTGATCGAGCCAGTGCGTGGCTTTGGAAAAGTGTGGCGCGGCTTCCCTGAAGTGCGGGCGATGGGTTGGGCGACGAGCGATGAGCAGGGCGGACAATCCACTGCCCAGACGTTTGAGCGTGGACAAATGGTATATTTCCCGCAGCGCGGTATGATTTTCGTACTGATTACCAATAACGGCGGCCTGAGCGGCGGATGGCGCGCTGTACCCGGTAGTTTTTAATCCCTGAGTCTGGTTCACAGGAGGAGCAGTATGGGACGACAACCACTCACACCAGAGCATCTGGCCTTTCTGGAACGGCGTTATGTAGACCTTAAACAAGTCTACGAAGCGATGATTTCCTACTATCCGCCAGATGCCTATGAAGAGAATTATCTATTCGAGACGATTGTATGCGAGTTTAATTACCTCGCGGACACCCTCGGCTATGAGAATGACGAAGCCTTTTTAGATCGTCTGATGGGCGACAACGATGCCGAAGACTTGGATGACGACGCCTTCGACGATGATGATTTTAACGATGAGAACTAGCCAGACTTAACGCACCTGTGCCAATAAGTTCTGCGCTAGTCGCAAGTTTTCTTCCACGTAGGCCAGCCGATCTTCGAGGGCAAGCGACATGAAAATCTGCCTCGCGGCGGTGAATTGATCAATGGCAAGCTGGTATTCAGCCATATTGCCATAGACTGCGCCTAAGCTGGTCAGCAAATCGCCCTCGGCCACCGCATCACCAATCTCGCGCGCCAGTTTGAGCGTTTCGAGATAGGTGTCGCGGGCGAGTTCGTAATAGAAGCGTGCCTCAAAATCCGTGCCCGCGTTCCGCCCCAAGTCATTATAGATATTGCCGATAATGCCTAAACGAAGTGCTGCCTCGGCTGTATTACCCAGTGTTTTATACAGGGAGACCACTTCATGGAAGCATTTTACGGCTTCGCTGAGTTCGCCTTGTGCCAGATGCGAATTGCCGAGATTGCTGAGGCGCGCGACGAGGCTGCGTTGATCGTGCATACGCCGTGCGACATTGGCCGACTCGCGATGCACCTCAATCGCTTCCCAGTAGCGATGCAAATCATCAAACACCAAGCCGAGGTTTGAAAGCCAGATGCCGCGCCCGCGTTGGTCGCCGATCTCTTGGGCAATCACCAACGCTTGGTTTAAGTATTCAAGTGCTTCATCATAGCGCCCCATCTCGCGCACGATGTTGCCCATGTTGCCGAGGATGCCGTCTTCGGTGAGGCGATCATTCTCCGCGCGGGCGAGGGTTAGGGCGCGCTGGAAACATTGAAGGGCTAGTTCAGGCTGCTTCGTCCGATAGTAGATGAGGGCCAAGTTGCCGAGATGTCGGCCTTCCGCCGCCGGATCGTGCATGGCGCGCGCCAATTCGGTAGATTGCAGTAAGCCGCTGATGGCCGAGTCGTAATCCTCATTTTGGAGGGCTTGCCGTACTTGTTGCAGAGCCTGTCGGACTTGTAACAACATCGCTTCTTGGTCGCTACTGCTGGTCATATTACGATACCTCCTCATTCACACCAGAACGTCCAAGAAGAGTCACCACTAAGACCAAACCGATGACGGCAGCGGCTAATAGCCACACGCGATCGACTGCCAAACCGGGCAATGAGGGTTCATCGGCAACGATGTCGAGGCGGATGATGGTAAATTGATGCGACACATCCGGTAGTTTCATGCCGCTGACTTTATCATCCACCAAGCGGCCTAAAACCGCATCATAGCGGTTGGGTGCGTCACGCCGGAATAGATTGACCGCGCGTAAGGCTTCTGCTGGATCGGTGACTTTATCGGCGAGCGCGCTAAGCGTTTGCCTGCCGAGTTGGATGGTCACGAGCGGGTCAACGAGCAGGTTTTGATACCAATCGGGGCGTTCACCCCAGCCAGAAATCATATAAATTTTGCTGCCATGCCGGCGATATTCGACGGCGACATGCCGTGCTTGTCCGGATTTGCGTCCGCGCGTGGTTAAGACGAGCAAGCGCATAGCGTTCAATAGGTCGCCTAAGCCCAATCGGAAGAGGGTCAATGGCATCCGCAGCGCCAGACGGAGCGCGCCTGCCGGATATGGAATGAATTGCGGTTGGTCAGGTTCAATCATCATGCGTTCACAAATGTTCCTTTAAGGAATAATCAAATTATCCTATTACGGTAAGTGGCTGTTCCCTGATATTTTTAGTATAGCTTATTCTGCTTTTTGTGGGGCAAACCTACGGCTGACCCACGCACCCCTGTCGCACGTATGGCGTCAGGTTGGCGTCGTACTACAAGACTCATGTTCTGGTATGATAGAAGTGAACCATTACTATGCTGATAAACCTGTAATTGGGATGAGTGAATCCCATATTATGGGATAACCTGTTAGTGGAAACAGCTCAAGTTACGGAGAATTGAATGTCTGACGAACGTGATCCCCGTGAAATTCCTGAAGAACAACCTGAAGACGATGACATTCCATTTCATCTGCCTTTCAGTGATGACATCGATGCGACGCATCCTGACGAGCCGGTAAAAGAAAAGCCGCTGTGGAACGCCGATAATCCGATTGATGCGCGCAACATGCCGACCATGCCTATCCCGCGCGAGCCGGGTGTGCCTGATCCGAATAAAACGTTGCAGGGCAGCGGTGGACTGGACCCAAACCCTGATTTCAACACACGTCCGAATGAGTCGGGTAATACGATGCGCCATAACGCTGTGCGCTTGGATAACACGATGCCGCACGAAATCGCGCCGCCGCATCGGGACTATAACCAACAAGCGCCACAACCCTATCCACAGCCGCCGGCCAACATTCCGCCCGCACCGCAGCGCAATGCTACGCCCCAGCAGCCACTTCAACGCCGCCAGAATCCAGCAAAGAAGCGCGGATGTCTTAGTTGCTCACGTGGGTGTATCGGCCTGATTATTGGCTTTATCGTCATTTTCTGTGGCGGTTCAACTTTACTGACGTTGGCAATTGGTGGCGCGTATGCCTCACGCGTGCAGCAGCAGTTGACGGCGCGCGTCTCCGAGATCAACAACTATCAACAGTTCCAAAGCACCTTCTACTATGATCGCAATGGCCGCCAATTGTACGAAGCTTTTGGTGAAGGCCGCCGCACGAAGGTCAAGTACACTGATTTCCCCAAGTCGCTGATTGACGCGACCGTTGCCATTGAAGATGACACTTTCTTTTCCAATCCCGGTATCGATGTTCAGGCGACCATCCGCGCTTTCCTGCAATATGCCGGACTCAAAGAAGGTTCAACGGGCGGTAGCACAATTACGCAACAGTTGGTGCGTGGGGTATTGTTCGACACCGAATATCGCTCCGAGCGCACCGTACAGCGCAAGCTCGATGAAATTGGTCTGGCGTTGGCGCTCAATGGACAGATGACCAAGGAGCAAATCCTTGAACTCTACCTGAATGAAATCTACTACGGCAATTTGGCTTATGGTGCGGAAGCAGCCGCTGAAACCTTATTCGGTAAGCATGTCGGTGAATTGTCCTTAGGCGAGTCCGCGCTGTTAGCAGGATTGCCACAAGCGCCGGCTGATCTTGACCCGCTGAATAACGATCCCGCTGTACAAGATGCAGTTGAGGCACGTTGGCGTTTGGTGTTGCAGCGGATGGTTGATCTAGGCAAGATCACTCAGGCCGAGGCGAATGACGCGCTGGCCAAAGGTCTGACCTTTGTGCCGCGTGATATCTCGTTGGAAGCGCCGCACTTCACCGTTTATGCGGAAGCACAGTTCGAAAAGTTGATGACAGATATTGGCTATCAACCGAAGGATGTGGCGCGTGGTGGCTTCAAAGTCTATACCACACTTGACCTCGACATCAATAACGCTGCACAGGATGCTGCTCGTCAACAAGTAGCGACATTGGCCTCGCAGAATGTGACCAACGCCTCAGTCGTCGTTTTGAAGCCGCTGACGGGTGAGATCTTGGCGATGGTTGGCAGTGTGGATTACAACCACGACGCGATTGATGGGCGCGTGAATGTGGCCGTGTCGCTGCGGCAGCCGGGTAGCGCTGTCAAACCCTTCAATTACTCCGCCGCGATGGAAAACGGCATGACGCCCGGTGACGTCATTTGGGATGTGCCCACGAAGATTGGCATCGATGGCCAAGCGCCGTATGTGCCGCGTAATTATGACGGCGTGTTTCATGGCCCGATGATTATGCGTTACGCACTGGCGAATAGTTACAATATCCCAGCGGTGCAAACCCTACGCCGTTATGGTGTGCCCTATCTGCTAGGCATCATGAAGCGCTTCGGCATCGACTCTTTGGGTGATGATGCCAGCAAGTATGGCTTATCGCTAACGCTCGGTGGTGGTGAAGTCTCGCTGCTTGACCTGACCAACGGTTTCGCGGCCTTCGCCAATCAAGGTTCATATGTGCCATCGACCGCTATATTATGCGTATTGGATAGCAACAACACGGTCATCTACAGCTATGAAAATGGTTGCGCCAATGGTACGCCGAATGACAAGACGGTCAATAAGCCCGCTTATGGTAAGCAGGCGGTTGATCCACGTATCGCGTTCGTTATCAGTGATATTCTGGCGGATAACAGCGCTCGTACGCCGGCGATGGGTGCGAACAGCCCGCTGAATACCGGCTCGTTGGGTGCGTCGGTCAAGACTGGTACGACCAACGACTTCAAAGATAACTGGACGGTCGGTTACACCCGTAATGTGGCGGTCGGCGTATGGGTCGGTAACAGCAACGGCTCACCAATGGTGAACTCATCGGGTTTGACCGGTGCGGCCCCGATTTGGGCCAGTGTCATGAACACGGTAAATGGTGATCAGAACCTTTTGGGTAAAGATTTTGCGGTAAACGGACAGCTTCAACCCAATCAGCAACAGCCGCCCGGTGGGATTTCTCGCCGCGAGATTTGTGATGTCCGCCGCTTGAAAGAACCTGCGACCGATTGTCCGCGTATCAACGAATGGTTCTTGGATGGGCCAGCCGGTGTGCCTGATGCTAGTGGTAACTTGGTCTATCCGCCCGCGCCGCAGCCCGCTCAACCGCAGCAAAATGGCGTACAGTTGACAGAAGTTTCACCCGGCGTCTTCCAAGTGTTGGCTTTCCGCCTTGCGCCGCAAATTGCCAGCCTGATTCAGTTCCAAGTGCAGCCCGGAGATCAACCACCGCCCACGCCGCTTTACTGCCAAGTGCCGAATGAATTGGCGGCGCAAGCGGTTGGCGCACAGGCACAATTGTTCATCGCTCCACCGCCTGTACCGGACGACGCGGTATCGGCTGAAAACTATGCCCGCAACAATGGCCTAGCTTTCTTGCCGACCATTACCTGTACACCAGACTTGCTACAGGGCGGTGGCAATACGCAATATGGGCCAGTGGTGACGACAGCCATTATCACCTCGCCGTCGCCGGGGCAGGTGCTATCCGGTGAAACAGCGATTTTTGGCACGGTGCAGTTCACCGCTGACCAAGGTAAGTTCTATAAGATCGAGATTATCGGTGGCAACCTGGGTGACTGGACGACCATCGGCACGACGCACACCAATAGCATTGTTAACGGTCAGCTCGAAAATCTCTACGTGCCGGGGTTGGTGAATGGCAGCTACCGGATGCGCTTGGTGATCGTGGATAACGGCGGTGGCTTCCTGCAAGCACCGTATGAAGTGCCATTCACGGTGGCGCACTAGCCGTTGCAAGAGTCAAGTTTCAAGTCACAAGAAAGGGCGCTTCGGCGCTCTTTTGTTGCGATCAGCCTTCGGTTAATTTCTCTAATGCTGTTTGGCACGATTCGGTAATATGTCCATGCTCCAAAAGTAGGCCCCTAGTGAAAAACTCTTGAAGCCAAGTTTTGTCTTCCATAGTCAGCGTTGCTGATCGTGGACTGTATAAAAATGCCATCGCGTTAGAGTACACATAATTATATAAATCCAAATTTCCTTCATTGACTGGCATAATCTCTAGTACGAGTTTTAGAGTTTCAACTGTGTGTCCAACATAATAGAAAGCAAAAATGATGTTCTTCTGATGACGGCTCTCGCTCATCATTAAAAGAAAACTCAAATGGGCGCGTAAAATGTCTCGGTCACAGAATTTGGAAGCGTGCCAAATAATATCGGTTATGTCATCAATTTTAGAAAAGACGCCGTTTTGCTCAATGATCCAAAAGAATTCAGGGTACGGATAACCGCCTTTCATTTGGCTTGTAGTGTAGATAGCATCCATAGTTAATATGATGCCCAAATAACGTGAAGGTACTTGGGCGAACACATATGCGAAAGATTGAACTACGACTGTCGGAGACACTTCATCGTGCATAACGAGGTCAACTAATTTATTGTGAAGTTCAGTCGATTGTTCTTGTGTAAGGGAATCATGCTCTATAACGATTTGCCAAAGGAGTTGAAAAAACTGATGCTCTATTACCATTTTGCGTCCTGTTCGTGCGCCTATAATTACTAAACTATTTTATTGAATGGTCATAAAATGTGCTGATAACTAATTCCTTGATGACATAATAAACGCAAAGTTGAAAGGGTGTCGCATGAACGATTTGGTTCTTCATATAACCCAAGAACAACGTCAGCGAATTGAGACAATGGCTCGTAAGCGTGGCTATCAAGCACCGGACGATTATTTGTTGGCTTTGGCTGAACTCGATGCCCAAAGCGATTTGCTTCTACGCGAGACGCATAATGATCTTACTCAAGAGCAGCTTGAGGCTAATTTTCGTCAAGGATTGCATGAAGCGGTGAGTGGTCAAACGTATTCTATCGATAAATTGTGGGATATGGTTGATAACAAATAATCACCTAAATTATAACAAAGGGCGTTTCGGCGCTCTTTTGATTGCTTGGTTGATCTTTATCGGAGAATCGTTTAATGTCTTAATCGGATGAATTCTGCTTAACGAAGGGGGATGCCATGACAGAAGCGAATCCATTTATGATGGTGCGTCAGATGGCTGCCGGATATATTATGCCGCGCTGCCTGCATGTGATTGCCGAGTTAGGTGTTGCCGATGCTTTGGGTGAAACACCTCAGAACGCAGATGAACTGGCCCATTCGGTTGGTGCGCATCCCGAAGCACTCGGGCGCTGCCTGTGTGTTCTGGCAACCTATGGCATCTTCGCTGTCCAAGGTGATCAGTTTATGCATACGCCTGCCTCGCGCTTGCTTCGAGGTGATCATCCTCAGTCGATGCGTTCGTTTGTGCGGATGTTTGGCTCGCCCTTATTTTGGAACGCCTATGGCGAGATGCTTTACTCCGCACGTACCCAACTGCCTGCAACCGACCAATCAACGCCGGCTGGCTTTTGGCCTTATTTAGAGTCGCACCCTGATGAGAGTCTTATTTTTGATGAAGCAATGGTCACGAAGTCACGTGCGGGAGCTGGCGCAATCGCCGCTGCTTACGATTTCTCGCGCTTTAAGTCCATCGCCGATATTGGTGGTGGCATGGGGCAGGTGTTGCGGGCGGTGACTGCTAGCTCACCCAAGGCTGAAGGGATCTTATTCGATTTGCCTCATGTGATTGAGAAGGCGAAACAAATCCCGTCTAATCGCATCACCTTCCAAAGTGGCAATTTTTTTGCCGATGCTTTACCCACCTGCGACATCTATCTGCTGATGGATGTCATCCATGATTGGGGCGATGACGAGGCGATTGATATTCTGAAAGCCGTTCGACGTTCTGCACCTGACCATGCCAGACTTTTGGTGATCGAGCTCGTTGTACCCGATGACCCCAATCCGAATTGGGCAAAAGTGTTGGACGTTCACATGCTGACCTTATTTGGTGGTCGTCAGCGAACACTTGCCCAATATCAGTCGCTGCTCGAAGCGGCAGGATTTACCTTCCATGGTAAAATTGATACGGTCTCCGAACATTCGTTGTTGGAGGCTGTTCCAAGTTAGGGGCTTGTCCACTTCAAGAGATCTTCAAGCGTGACATTTGCTCCGCATAGGACCACTGCGACGGTTGAACCCGGCTTGACTTGAATTTGCCCGTTGGTAAGCGCCGCGAGGATACACGAGGCTGCAGGTTCAACAATCAGTTTCTCTTCGTTCAGCAGTTCGATGGCCGATTGAACCGCTAATGTGTCAGGGACTGCTACCAAATCTGAGGCATATTGTGTCACAATGTCGAACTGCGCTTGTTCTGTTCGCCGTGCGCCGAGGCTGGTTGCAACGGAGGTGATGGCGGACAGTTCGACGATACATCCGGCTTGGCGGCTCTGATACATACTGTCGGCTCCAACCGTTTCCACACCGATGACCTGTGTCGAGGGTGAAAATGCTTGTACCGCGCTGATGATGCCGGAAATGAGTCCACCACCGCCAATCGAGGCAATCACCAGATCGACCTGTGGCAGTTGTGCTATAAGTTCGGTGAAAATGGTGGCTTGTCCGGCCATCACATTGGGATCATTAAACGGGTGAATATAGGCCTTACCTTCCTCGGCGGCGACTTCCATGGCGCGATGATTGGCCTCATCCCAACTGTCGCCGTAGAGGACGACTTCCGCGCCTAACGCTTCTAACGATTCGATGCGGTTTTTGGCGGTTTGCTTTCCCAGATAGACCGCCGCGCCCACGCCCAACGTTTTAGCAGCGAAAATCACACCTAAGCCATGATTTCCTTGAGAAGCGGTGATGACACCTTTTTGTCGTTGTTCCTCGGGCAAGAGCAGCAGAGCGTTAAGCGCGCCTCGCACTTTAAAAGAATGAGTCGGTTGAAAAATTTCGAGTTTCAGAAAGACATTGGCCGATAGCTTGTGGCTGTAATAGTTCGAGTGAATTGTAGGTGTGGGTGTTAAATAACTATGTAGGCGGTCGGCTGCTGCTTGAATGTCGGTTGCGCTGGTCAGCATAATAATCCTTACTTAAATCGCTCGTAACCTTATTTTCGATGCGCTTCTAACCACTTGATCGCATAGTCAATCAATGGACGCTGCGGCACAAGTATGGCATTGGCTTTGGCGATCTGGCCTTCGAGTTGTAGACCGGTCTCACGCGCGAAGTCTGCCCCCAATTGATCGAAATCCGAGTCGTCCCAGTCAATATCGTCGAAGGGCATCCATTGCCGGGCGCCATCAACCATCATGGGCGATCCCAACCGTATTGTACCGTGTGGGATTTGGGCGCGATATTCCGCCAAATGCAGCGACGAGTTTCGGTTATGGCCGACGCCCAGCAGCAGCACCCAACCTTCGAGATCATAGACACGGGCTAGTGGGGACTGGTCGCCGAATAGGGGGAAAAGCGCATGATTAGAGGTGACTTGTTCAGCATATTTACCCCATGCCGCGAGCGATGCATCCGGATTGTTACTGCGCAGTACGCCCGGTTGCTTGCGGAAGGTCTCTGGGATTTTGCCCATCTGATAGGTTGGCGTTATATCAATGTCGTAGGGTGGCATCGTCGCGCGGATTTGCTGCCACCATTCCTCCGGCACGACTGGATGCTGCCAGTTCGATGGCTCGGTGTTATCGGCAGTGAAGGTTGGCATGACCAATGTGCCTTCTGTACTGAGCATTTCCTCTAACGCTAAAATCACGGCCACTGGTCCGCCGTTGATCTCACCCATTGATTTCAACGACGAATGGACGACCAGCGTCATGCCGGTTTTGACGCCCAATTTTGCCAAATCCACAACCAGCGAGGGTACGGTCGCTGGAAACTCGGTCATCATCTCAACCATCTGCTTCCCCCTGTATGAAATGGTTATATCTTAAAACACTTGTAGATTTTGTTGTACTTGTATGGTTGTAATAATCGCTCGGCAGCTTATTTCGCCATCAGGTACAATCTGCCTATCTCGTCCTAGTTAAAAAAGGTATTTTTATGGCAGCACCTCAATCCAAATACGATGTTGTTATTGTTGGTGGTGGTCACAACGGCCTTGTATCCGCCGCTTATCTGGCAAAAGCGGGTCTCTCGGTACTGGTTCTCGAACGTCAGCCGGTGGTTGGTGGTGCTGTCCAGACGGTTCAAGCCTTCAAAGGTGTTGATGCCAAAGTCTCTCGCTACTCGTATTTACTCAGTCTTTTCCCGCGCCAAATTAGTGAAGATTTGGGTCTCAACTTTGAAAGCCGCCGACGCACTGTTGCCTCATTCACGCCGACCGTTCGCAATGGTCAACATATGGCCTTGCTCATTAGCAATGTGGACGAAGGTGCAACGGTTGAATCCTTCCGCAAACTGACAGGCAATAACAGTGAATATTTAGCCTATCAACGCTTTAATCGGCTGATGGAGATCTTTGCCCAAAAAGTCTGGCCGACGCTGCTCTATCCACTGCAATCGCGTGCTAAAATGCAGTCCCAATTTACGGATGATCTGGCCAAAGAAGCATGGCAAATTCTGATCGAAGAACCACTTGGTGTCGGCCTCGAACGCATCTTACATGATGACCGTGTTCGTGGATTGGCCTTCACCAACGCCAAAATTGGCGTCCTGACACACCCGTATGATCCATCACTGCTGCAAAATCGCACGTATCTCTACCACATCATCGGACAAGGCACTGGCGAATGGCAGATTGTCATTGGTGGTATGGGTGCCATTTCGACAGCACTGGAACAAAGTGCCTTAAAAGCAGGTGTACAGATCGAAACCTCGGCGGCGGTGAAGGCTATCCACCTTGGAAGCGAAAGTTTGGTTGAGTATGAGCAAAATGGTCAAACATATACCGTCGCTGCCAAATACGTTCTTTCCAATGTGGCGCAAAGTGTTTTGAGTCAATTGCTAGTGGATGCGTCCATTCCATCTCACGTTGATGAAGGCTCGGTGTTCAAGGTCAATATGGTGTTGAAGAAGCTGCCACGCCTTAAAGCCAAAGGTTATACGCCTGAGCAGGCTTTTAACGGCACGTTCCACATGGATGAGGGTTATGAGGCGATGAACGCCAGCTATCAGCGAGCCTTAAACGGGCAAATCCCTGATCAGCCGCCCGGTGAAATGTACTGCCAAACGATGACTGATCCCTCGACGCTGTCGCCCGAACTTCGCGCTGCTGGCTATCAAACGATTACACTCTTTGGTATTGATATGCGTGCCAAGGTCTTTGAGGCGGATAATGAGGCTACCCGCGAAAAAGTGATGCGAAGTTATATGCAGGCCATTGATGCCTATTTGGATGATCCGCTAGAAGATTGCCTAGCGCTCGATGCCGATGGCAGACCATGTATTGAGGCAAAATCCCCGCTGGATTTGGAAGCTGAACTCGGTCTACCACAGGGCAATATCTTCCACAACAATCTGACATGGCCGTTTGCCGATGATGCCGAACAAGTTGGCACTTGGGGTGTCGAAACGGCCTATCCCAATCTGTTTATCTGTGGTTCAGGAGCAATACGTGGTGGATGTGTCAGTGGCGTACCCGGACACAACGCCGCGATGAAAGTCCTAGAATGTGAAGGCCGTTCGATCAGTTAGGTCACATGCGTCAGGCGCTCAAAGATGGTTGTGCGCCAGATGATGCGCTGAATCAACGTCCATATGCCTACAACCGCGGCCACGATAATCCAATCTCGTGGCGCAAGTTCAGTCAATTCAAAGGATGCGCGTAGACTCGGCACCAGCATGATGATGATGAATGTGATCGCCAATCCAATGGCGAGGATGGTCGGTCGCCAGGCATGGTGCCTTCTGTCAATAAAACTCTTATACTTCCTTCGTTTCAGATTATGTACAGAAGTGA
>JAABUG020139392.1:0-10267 GCA_011319215.2 Scortechinia acanthostroma
CTTTAGCTTGACGACGATAGAGAAGGTGACAGGGATGATGGAGATTGCAACAGTGGTTCGATGACGCAGTATGAAGAGAATAGATGAATTATAGTAGACTCGCAAAGAGGATGGAGAAGGAGAGAGGTAGAGAGTTGTAATAGACTCGCAAAGAGGATGGAGAAGGAGAGAGGTAGAGAGTTGCCGTCATGAACTTTCGAAATTTGTGGCTAGGGGAAGGAGCTTTCTAGCACTCTTGAAACTTTAGTTAGTATATATAGTAGTTGGAAGACCATATTACTCACATCTTCTGTCATAACAGTAGCAGAGCTTGTAGTCGTCGATGAAGTGTGTTGAGGACGCAATACAGGGGCTGCAGACTCCTCGCAGCATCCGTTATGTGGTGTACAACTGAGCCCATGTCCGAGAGTGAGCCAGATGCTGCCTCGTTACGGCTGTTTCGGCCTCTGGTTCGGGCCGTCGTGCTTCGTATGAGGCGGTCGATATGTCGGAGGAATGGACTCGGCCACGGTGCCAGCAGCGTAGCGGAAGGCAAAGGTAGGCAGGACTCAGAACTAGACAATTGAGATAGACGACAAAGATAATAGGAGAAAAGAAGCGAGAGGGTTGTCGTCGTGGACTTTCGTATTGGGGGCCCTCGAAAACTGAAATCATGGTAGAGCATTATTGGCACCGTAAAGGAAAGAAAATGAATAAAGAAATGGCATGAGTGCATCGCCATCGGGAGGAAGAGGCAATTGGGAAGAACATTGGCACGCAGACATAAGACATAATATAGTGGTGAACCGGCGAAATTTCTGCTCGGCAAAGGCTGGTGATAGAGCAATGCCCTGTTCATCGAGATGCTCGAGATCAATTATATTGACCTGTCTGGGTGTCTTCTTTTTTGTGCAGTCACTGTCCCAGTGTTTCCCTCCGCAGTGCCAGCATGGGTGTGCGAGACCCAGAATGACTGGCTGGCCTTCTTCTTCAGCTTGTTATCACCGGTCTTGGAGGGGTTATCGTGAGGAGATGTTGAGATGTTGTTGCAGCAATTTCGGCTTCTGGTTCGATCTGTCGCCCCAACTCGGGTAGGAGGTCGACATGTTGGAGGAGCTCAATCGGGTACAGTGACAACAGCAGTAGTAGCCGCGCTTGATGGCCATCTTTGTCAGTGATCGTCCTTTAACATTCGAATAATGAGTTGGTGCCTCCAGCAAGACCATAGCCACAATGACTACCAATTCGTCGTATCAGCATAAAAAGGGAGGACTTGATAAAACGAGTGGCCAATTTTTGAACTATTTGCGCTGCAGCCGGCTTCGGGAACGGGATGAACGAGGAGAGCAGTTGTAAGGTGTTAAGGAGCAGTCGAGGAGCATCGGAGTATCGATCTCAGGAGCAGTTGTGAGAGCAGTCGCGAAGGAGTTATGAGCGCAGTTGTGGGAGAAGTTGAGGGATGAGAAAGAAGTCAAGGGAAAGGTTTGTAAGAGCAGTTAATAGAACAATCAAGTGTATAGTTGACGAGAATTCGACGTAGAAGTTGGGGGAGAAATTGATGAA
Source organism: Scortechinia acanthostroma (assembly GCA_011319215.2). Taxonomy (NCBI): domain Eukaryota; kingdom Fungi; phylum Ascomycota; class Sordariomycetes; order Coronophorales; family Scortechiniaceae; genus Scortechinia; species Scortechinia acanthostroma. The sequence goes on from JAABUG020139392.1 coordinate 1,543, forward strand.
ACGCCGAGGGGAACAGGCGAGGGAGGAATTGAGGGAACATTCGGGGGAATAGTAAAGGGAATAATGGAGAAACAATGCAACAGGCGTAGTAGAAGTTGGAATAGTTGAAGGAATGGTTAAGGACGACGTCGAGGAGAGGTCATGAGAGCAGTCGTGGGGTGAATGATTGATAGAAAATTGGCCTTTGAGAGCGATGCTATTAACATGCTAACAGACCGACTTTCCAGCGACCCTCAAGCCCAAACGTGTACGGTCTTCGACAGCAACCTTATCAACGTGTTGAAAGACCGACTTTCCAACGAGTCCTCAAGCTTCAATGCGTGCGTGTGGCCTCCAGGAGCAATGCTATTAACATGCTGACCGACCGACTCTCCAGCAATGACTGCCGAGTCGTCAAGCTCGAATGCAACCGTGTGGCCTTCGGCAGCAGTACCTTTCGATACACTGACAGGCTTTTTCATTCATCCGCTTTGGAGAACCATCTCTGCTGGCCGTCAGTAACACAATCCGGTATCATTGATTGACTTAGCATCATCCGCTACCTCTCCTCATCTGTCAGATCTTCGATAATCAAGAATGGCTTGCATCCACCTCACTTTCATGGCAACCAAGGTCTCGATCCTGTTGTCGACGCCATGAACTCTCCGAAAATACGACCGGCAATTTTCACGTGAATCCAGAGCTTTCTCTTTCCACCAACTGACCTGGAACGTCCTGTCCAGTGACCCTTGTCCTTGTTGATATTGTCTCCGTTTAGGAACGGCATCGATATCCCTGCACCTCCTAGCTTTAAGGCAGTCGACACACCAAAGCTGGAGGACGACCTCCAGCTCCGGTTTGCTGAGTGTCCACAATGAGCTGTATAGTGTTTCACAACCTTCACATCGGCATTCCTTATCCTGAGCTTGCTTTCGTGTTATGGGAAGCTCATGGCACAGGACGTGCTCCGAGGTATGACTCGGTATCGTCATAGGCAAGTGGAACTCGAACCGTGTTTGATGTTACTTTGTCAGCTTCAGAAGACATCGTTTGGTTGTTGCTGCCGTCTAGGTTTAGCTCGAGATCGTCAAAGCAGACCTTCTAGCGGGACATGCAACTACGCAGGGGTAATGGTTGTGGTGGATTGAATGTGACTGTGCCCTAAGTGCGGTTGTCGGCGTTGTATATTCTGTCGTCGCTATTGAACCACATTGCATGTTGGCACAAAACCCCTTCGATGCCTTTGTCATTCCTGCGACACAATAGATTGTCTCCAGCTTTTACTGCTAAAAGTGAGTAAAAAAAAGGCTATAGAAAGGTTGTCCGTGTATTTGGTCCAGTTTGTTGTATATGCCGGATTACATCTTCGGCATGCCGATATGTATGTTCCCGAACCATGGGGGGACGTATTCCCCGGCTTACTGTATATCCTCTAGCCGAAAGTCCGGGCCCTGACATCGTACTACTGATTATTCCGTGAATGGAAGATATAGAAGGCATTCACTGGGCCTACATGGCTCCTGATCATTCAATGTTCGCCGTAGCTGACAGTGAATGAACGTTCTCTTAGCAAGTTGATCTCGGCATTAGCCTCGGAAGCCTCGTGTATAAGTAGTACGCTCTTCCCCCGTTGGGCTTCTTCCTGATTCTCCTCTCTACCTGTGTATCATTTGAGTCCTCTTTACTCATTACTTACCGAGCAAATATACAGACAGCTTTCAGAAGGATTTTTACTCAAGCTTTCGAATCCCGAGTGATGAACTTTAATACGGATTCAAAACCCATTTGATGGCTATCTTGACTCACATAGTACATAATATAGCCGAGCATGGCCTTGGTGGTGGCTCATGTAAGTATACCAACTCCCTGTTTGAATGATTGATGAATCTGACAACAAGACCATCACATTGACAGTTGAATCCTCTGGATCCTATCCTCTTTACTTTTTCATCCTGCAAGATGGCACGCTGCACCCTGACATCCCGCGGCGAGAGGGGCCATGTGGCTAGGGAGGCGAGGACGGGACATCGTCAGTTGCTTGGGTACATGGGTAAGCAATCATCTCATACTGAGGGAATACTTGTTACTAATGCATATGATGAGCGAATTGTCCATACCATGCGTCGTCGGCATGGAAAAGAAGAACTGTGTGGTATATGGCATCCTTACAGACGTCCACATCGTTCATGTCTACCTGTGGAGAGCGAAGACAGGTACAGCGAAACTGTCTTCAAGTCCGCAAATGCGGTAATATACCTCAGCCCTCAATACTATGGCCACTGTATGTATGACTCAACCAGAGTATTGACTGTTGCTTACAAAGACTTACTTTAGCGTTGATGCTTGCAAATCTTGATCAAGACTATCACGGACAAGACCCTTTTTTACCAAACCTCGTTCACATCCTACGACACCATGGCTCGTATGACTCTCAAATGCTGGCATTGCAAGAAACATCGCCATCTCACGCGCAATTGTCCCAGGCTTCAGGGCGCAATGGAACTGCTTGACGTTCTGGTATGATATTGCCGGGATTACACCTCTTGCTTGTACTTACCAAAGTCTTTCGACCGAGTAAGCGTCTGTCTCGACTCCTGCTGGAAATGCTGCAAATCCTCCCAATGCAAACGTTGCAAATCCTCCCGATGCAAATTTTGCTAATACACCCAATGCCAATGCAGGCAATGGCACTGGTGCGGGTGCGAATGGTGCGAATGGTGCTGTCGGTGTTGTTACGGGTACGGGTGCGGACGATGTTACGAATGAGCAGAGTACCTCATCTCGAAGTACAAGGGGCTTGCTAGTACTGTTGCAACTACGAGTCTACGACAGGCACCACTCCGAGTGTGCTATAAGCAGACCAATTGTGGATGCGGAGAGGAACGATACTCGAGTAGTATCCTTAACTTGAGGACATAAGCGATATTAGCTTACTAGATACAGTTGTTCAACCATTTAGTTACCGCAGAGCTAGTAAACATCTAGCTTAGATTCAAGCTCGATGATTCGAAGCAGGTAGTTTCTACCTCACTACAAGTTACGATTCCATTCCGCGAACTTAAGTAGAAAAGAGAATCTACTTCGGGCATTCAAAACCTGTCACTGCAATTGAAGAGAAAAGCCCTCCTTCGGAACGGTCCGGAAGAAGCACGTTCTCTTCTCTAGGATGCTGCGTAGGGAAGCGAGAGCAGGTCTGCTGTCCTGATAAGTAGGCTCTACGAAAGCGCGACTGAGTTCAGTCGATCTCAAAGACATGTACGTAGTACGAAAGAGAAAGAGATTATAGAAACATAAAATTCTCTATTCGGAGATGACGCTGGCGGAAGAGGGTGCTATGATACCATGATGGGCGACAACGCCGACAAGTACACGAGTACTTCAGAAAGTTGCGAAGGATTATTATATCATATTATCTTCCAGCACTGTCTCGAGATTCATGGTCAAGCCAGTGATACAAACGAAGTTACAACGCATGGACAAATCATAGGAGTTAAGTTATGGAATTAAATACCGTACATACTTCCCAAAGTAGGATGATAGTTCCGTACTTGGACTAGACGCTTATATGGATGATTCTTCCCAGTAGTCATTACTAGAACTTGGCGATATTTGCAGACAAATTCCAGACGCTCGGCCAGGCCATTGGGGAAAGGTCCTGGACGTGGGTAGACGAGATTCGAGTACCAGAGCTTTGCGCTGATGGCAAGCTTTTAAATGTAGACAGCGTAGAGGGTGTCGTTTTTGCCTTCCCTGGAACAGTTGGCCCTCTTAAAGGACGCAGGATGGAATCGTAGAATTTCTTTGTTAGGGACATCCAAGGCTGTGACGCTGATTCTTTTACCGATTTCTCCTCCGTACAGCCGGGTTAACCACTCCAGAACTGCCCGGATTACTCACCGGAACTTCGTCGGGGTCTCCATCTTTGTCTCCACGGGGATCTCCGCACAAGATTCTAGGCGTTTCTCTTCATTAGAGTGAGTCTAATGACCCCTAATCAGAATTCTCAATTCGATCTTTCTCTGGCGGTTTACAAAGGTACCCTGTCCTCCGTACGGAGTGTTGAATGCACAGTTTCGTATCCGGGCCGAGTGACGCAGGTCAAGAATCGGCAAATTTGTTTAATTAAAAACCAGGCAGCCCTCGAGCCGAGGCCGAGTTTAGGGGTTGAGTGATTGAGTTTGGCGGCGTTGGCGCCCTCAAGCCTCATGGCGGCCGTGCCGAGGGTAGCCAAGGTTGAAGGCACGAAGGAACAGCAGAGTTGGCTAGTTGCGGTTTCTCGGCTAAATGCAAATGGCGATGACGCTGTGGCTGCATTACTTAATTAAGGTCACAAAAAGAACTTGATTATTGCTTTGTCCAGGATAAGAGCCTGTCGAGAGAATGGTATACTTGATGGCTTCTCGTGGTCAGCTTTGAGCGTATTTTATGGGATCTGACATCTCGAGTTCAACGTCTTGGTTGAAGATCTGCTTCCTGCTTCTCCCTATAGAGGCATGTATTTCAGAATGAGAACCGTAGAATCACATATTTCATTCTGTGCCATTGAGCGATTTCGTAAAGGGTGTCCACTCGAAGATTGTCAAAAGATTGGTGGAATTTCCCTTCTGGAAATGGGGTCGCTTAGTGGGCCTGAGGCATTTCCTCCAATGATGCCCGATTTGGATGATCAGACGACGACAGTCAAGAAAATTCAAGCATTTACTGCGCTCCGACTTCCGAGCCATGAACGAAAAATTAAAACTTGCAAGAAGGGAATTGATGCAAACTGATTGGGCCATATGGTTATCGACCGTCGTACAAGAGAGCAGAGACTTGGAACTGGTGGTCAAAAACTGAGGGTCAGTTTCTGGGGTACTCGGGGAGTCGGGGTTGTCCGTCGCCATATCCATCAACTTTCAAGACTTGGTGCTGAATTGTGGGTTGTGGGCCCATGATTTTACAATGACCAGTCAAGTTCGACAGCGATACTGGCACTAGCAGCACGATGATCTGTCCATTTTCCGTCAACTCGACAAACGTGTCACTGTCGCAAGCTTACTATGTATTGAACAGTTGACTTGGCGATCCGAATTACATTCTGCAGCAGATGGCTCACAAGAAATGACGAGAAATTGAAGAGAATCATTTAGAGAATCTGAGAGGTGCCTTGTTCCGAAGCCGTCGCCCTTGTCATCTTGGCACATTTTTTGCGCCGACTCCGTGAGGCCACAACCCGGGAAAGGCATCAACTTTGCCGATCCGCGTATCCTCGGTCTCCTGAAACCCTCAGACTGCTACATTCCGTGTTTGCAACTTTGCGTTCGGCCACCCCTTCTTTTTCGGCTTATGGCACTAGTGTCCGCATGGTGAGCATTTCCCCGGACCTCCACGCCTCAGCCCTGGTTGGCCAAATCATTCCCAAGCACCACAAATCCCACGCTTTGCTTTTGATATCCACTTGTTCAACAGGCAAATCAGATGTGGAAGCTGATTCTTTATCCGCTCAGGGTCGCATTCGGCGGTTACAGAGACCAAACTTTGCTCCAGCATTTTTCGGCTGTCATTGGTCATCAGTGGACGTTCTCTCCAGGCCTTGTTTACGCTAGATCGTTACTTGTCTCCCTGGATAGGTTTTGCTTGCCATGATTCGAGCAGGCGAGAGCGTGATGTCGTCAGCAACTTGCATTTTGCTGCTTTCTTCTGCCTTGAGTGGGTCGGCTGTATGCCAGTCCGTTCGCATTGAGTCTTGAAGTCTCATCAATTACTGACCTTGCTTTAGGAGTTAATTTCCCCTACCACAAGTACGGCCTGTCTTCAGTCTCCGCAATGACTCGGGTCGGGGTATTTGGACGGCCCACGGGGAATAATGTCTCTACGGTAAACTCCGCTCCACCACGAGTCAACATATTCAAATTTCTCCTTTCCCGGCTATATTCAACAGACCCGCTTTAGAAAGCGTCTTAATAAATAAGCCGCCTGCTCTTCTTGTTTCGTTTTTTCCTTCCTGTTGCTGCTGTTTGCTCTCTTCGTTTCTCAGTCCGACAACCACCTTCCAACATGGCTATCGGCAACCTGTACGTGATTTCGGCCATTGCCGTCATTGGCGGCGGCCTGTTCGGCTTCGATATCAGCTCGATGAGCGCGATTATTACAACAAAGCAGTACCTATGTTACTTCCACCAAGGCCCGTTGGAATACAAGGATGGAGTGCCTCAATGCCGTGGGCCCCGAGCTTCAGTGGCCGGCGGAATTACCGCTAGTATGGCTGGAGGTTCCTGGCTTGGTTCTTTGGCCTCTGGCTTCCTCTCCGACATGCTTGGCCGGAAAACGTCTATCATGATCGCATCTGTCATCTGGTACGTCCTCCTACGTTTCCAACAACTTTCAAGAGCCGAGATACAGATGGAAAGGCTACAAGTGGAAGAGCCACAAGTGAAAGGGCCAGAAGCCAAAGGATACCGGTGAAAGAGCCCGCAAGTGGATATAGTACTGACTTGAACAGGTGTATCGGCTCCATCATTGTCTGCGCCTCTCAGAACATTCCCATGCTGATCGTCGGTCGTATTATCAACGGTTTATCTGTCGGAATAGCAAGTTCGCAAGTACCCGTTTACATCTCCGAGATTGTAAGACAGAGAATCGACCAAAGAATGACTGCAAATGGCTAATTCGAACAGGCTCCTCCCACCAAGCGAGGTCGTCTCGTCGGAATGCAACAATGGGCGATCACGTGGGGTATCTTAATTCTCTACTAGTAAGTAATGATTTGAAATGACTCTATTTGGCAAGTTGTTATGCACAGAGCCGCTTCAAGGCGTTGGGCAGCAATTTGAGGGCATCTCGAAGTACAAGGCGCCCTTATGCACGTGACACTCAACCTGTTCCCCGGCCCCAATAAACTTCCGGTCGTCCCGACGCCACGGGTTGCCGATACACGTGCTCACTCTAATCTCATGTCCTCATCACATTTGCCTATCAGCCCCATCTACCTCTCTACTTTGTCTGAATAACCTCATCACACTTTCTGACCAACCTCATCGCATCTGCTGCCTACTTGTTCTGATTCTGTTGCTCGTTGCTTGTTGCCTCCTAACCTAATCTCATCATGTAGTATCTCCTATGGCACGAGCTTCCTCGACGGGACTGCCTCCTTCCGAATCCCATGGGGTCTGCAAATGGTCCCTGCCGTGCTTCTCTTCTTTGGAATGATGTTGCTGCCGGAATCGCCCCGGTGGCTGGCCCGGAAAGATCGCTGGGAGGAGTGCCATGCTGTCCTTACTCTTGTCCATGGCAAGGGCGATCCTAACGCTCCTTTCGTCGTGCGGGAGTACGAGGAGATCAAGGGCATGTGCGAATTCGAGCGCAACAATGCGGATGTCTCATTCTTGGAGCTGCTGAAACCAAACATGATTAACCGCACTCATGTAGGCGTCTTCACGCAGATATGGTCCCAGTTGACAGGCATGAACGTTATGAGTACGTACAACTTTCTGGCGCATATTTGAACGCATCTCTAATGATTCCAGTGTACTATATAACGTATTTATTTGCGATGGCAGGCTACAGCGGAAACAATCTCCTGGTTTCCTCGTCCATTCAATACGTTCTGAATGTGGTTTGCACGATACCTGCTTTGCTGTTTGTTGATCGCTGGGGTCGTCGTCCTACGTTAATCGCCGGTGCCCTTGCAATGATGACCTGGATGTACGTGAATGCAGGGCTGATGGCCACCTACGGGCATCCCGCGCCTCCTGGTGGTCTCAATAACGTTGAGGCGGAGTCCTGGTTGATTACGGGGCCTGCTAGCAAGGCTGTTATTGCTTCCACTTACCTCTTCGTTGTGTAAGTCTACCACTAGGCGCTCACTACCGCTCTGGCGAACTTTTCCGAGTGCTAACTTTATACAAGGTCTTACGCCGTTAGCTGGGGTCCCGTCAGCTGGATTTACCCTCCTGAGCTGTTCCCTCTTCGTGTTCGTGGCAAGGCTAATGCCCTGTGCACCTCCGCCAACTGGGCCTTCAACTTTGCCCTTGGTTATTTCGTGCCTCCTGCGTTCGTCAACATCAAGTGGCAGGTCTACATTCTCTTTGGTGTTTTCTGTACCGCCATGTGCATTCATGTCTACTTCATGTTCCCCGAGACCGCTGGCAAGACTCTGGAAGAGGTGGAGGCGATCTTTACTGATCCCAGTGGCCTTCCCTACATCGGTATCCCTGCTTGGAAGACAAAGAACCATTTCTCTCGCAGTGCGGTCTTGGAAAAGACTGGCTTCGATGAGGAGAAGAAGATGGCTGCGGAGGAGGCGGTTCATGCTGAGAATGCTGAACCTAAGGCTGCTTGAAATGCTGGGCAAGGTCTAAAGGTCTCTGGATGATACTTCATATCAATATGATGGCCAAGGACTTATAGATGATTAATGTTGGCATGGGCATCAGAACACTTGTAACTTATATGCTATCTGTACTCAGGCTCAGAGGATCAATCATAACTATGCTCCTACTTGCTTATAGTAGTTATCTCAAGGGAAACACTTTATTAATCAACTATGTATTTTAGTTTGGCGAACTTTTCCGAGACCTTGCTGAACTGTAACTCGACTTCATTCGATCATGTCGGCATCGGGATCGCAACGTCGGGGTTGGCCGTGATGGCTGGGGGGGGGGGGGGGGGGGGGGGGGGGGGAGTGGGTGGTTTTTTGACGAGATGTGTGCTTGTAGAAAGAAGGAGGGCGGGAGTCCGCCGCCTGATGTCCTCCCTCTGCAAACAC
>JAABUG020139503.1:0-17079 GCA_011319215.2 Scortechinia acanthostroma
GGCCATCCTCGGCGACTGCCAGTGCAACCCAATATCTAGCAGCTACGCAATAATATTTGAGCTTTCCATCATTCCTCTCGTCTCAAACAATGTGCAAACTCCGTAAACGGTATTGCAGGTTGCCTCTTGTGACAACGCCAATGTACCTGTGATCATATACAAATACACGAGGAATCCTAGGAAAGCGAGGACATAGGAAGATTTCCGGGTAGCTAACCGATCGGTATATCCAACTGCAGACCTGAAGATGCCATTAGATACTTGTCAAGCCTCTCCAACATGGATCCTTCAACCACGGTATTATCATCTATCAGCACTTGTCCTTTATGCATTCCTGAAATCCATTCCTGAACGTGCCTCTGCTTGTCCCACAGCACTAAATCTTGCAGACTGCGTAGGGGCCAACGACATAGGGAAACCATCTTCTCTGACTGGCGAGGAGACCATATGATACACAGAATCCCCTTACCTAGCACTTGATCTCAAGCAATGTCATAGTCCTCGTGCCGCCAACGCCCTTCGCAATATCGCCTGGAAACTGCGAACATGTGCTGGAGAAAGCATCGTGTAGTGATGACCATCGACATCATGATACCGGACGTCTTCCCTGACGAAATCCTTCCACTTGTGCAGGTGGTCCTCGAGCCACTGTTCCTTACTACTTGCTACCACGGACAGCGGGTTGCAGTAGAAGACATCCATCTGTGTCACTGCTCCCACGGGATCATAGTCCTGTGCCATGCTCTGGAGTCCGTACGCCAGCGACGCCCATTTTTCCAACTTCTCCGCTGTCAGGGAGAGCTCCGTGAGACGCGCATCTGACGACACCCTGATGATATACGCTACTGCCTCGTGATGAGCCAGACCTTCGATGACGGGGGCGATGGCCTGCGCATGGTCCTCGGAGATGATATCGAGGAAGAAGGATAGGTGGAGGAGGCATTTCGTCCAGTCCAGCTGACGCATGCGAAATTTGATATGCGGCGGGAGGTTGAAGGCGCCAACGAAGCGAACGTCATCTCCTCTCTGTTCGAGAACCTTTGCCATTTCAAAGGCCAACATGGATCCGTATGAGTAGCCCCCAATGGCGTAAGGACCGCAGGGTTGGGCCTCCTTAATGGCAGCGTAATACGTCGCAACACACTCGGTGATACCCTTGAAATGGCTTTCGCCCGGGTTGAACCCGCGTGCTCGGAGGGCGTAGACGGGGCGGTCGACGATAAACTTGGCGAGATTGAGGAAAACAAGGATTTCTCCGACGCCGGGGTGAATGAGCCAGAGCGGTGTTTTGGCACCCTGGGAACTGAGTCGAACGACGGGGTCGTAGGCCGCCTGGGTGTCGGGTCGTTGAAGTGCGTTAGCGAGGTCACGAACAGTCGGATGCTTCATCATCGTGATGAGGGGGATCTCGTCCAAACGCAGACGAGCCTCGATTTGTCGCTTCAGCTTCAGAAGATCGACCGACGTTAGTCCAACCTCGAACATTGTCGCGTTCACCCCAATAGTCTTCTCCGATGCCCCCAGGAGTGTCTCCAGCTCATCCAGGATAGCCTGCTCCACCTTGTTGGCCGGGGCTGAGTAGATGGAGGCCTGGTATTTTTTGATCAACTGCATATTTTGCGCTTCCTCCGTGCGATAATCGCCTCGTTCCAGTGCCAGGCGGAGCTTCGACGCGGATAATTTGCCAAGAGTGGTTCTCTGGAAGTACTTCTCCCCCAGAGGAAGGATGTACGGTCGGGAGCCGGTGAACAGGAGTACAGTACGTGCTATTGCAGTCTGAACTCGGTATCGCATGTTGAGGTCCCCAGCAGAATAGGTGGGCAGGTAGACCACACAGATCTGCTCCGTTTGCGCGCGCGATGGCCTCATGGCAAAGCACACAACATACCCCGGGGTGATGCCCTCGATCATCTCCTCCTCAATAGCAGCCTCCAACTCCTTCGGCAGAAACTTGAGGCCGTTAATTGCGATGAGTTCTTTGGTCCGTCCAGAAAGGTTCAGCTTGCCCGCTGCATCGATAGTCGCCGTATCTCCGGTTTTGAACCAGCCGTCTGCGGTGAAAGCGTCGGCGGTAGCCTCCTCATTATTGTAGTATCCTGAAAAGACAATTGGCCCTGTGACCTCCAGACCACCTGTAGCGCCATCCACTCTCATCTGAATGCCGGGAACACAGTGTCCAAGAGACGCAAACTCGTGGCCTTGGGCCAAGTCGTATGATGGGCAGGAGAGATTATAAATTGATCCAGCGCAGGTCTCCGTCATCCCAAAACCAGGGACAGTAACGTTGTCTGGAGCCCCGTACTTTCCCAACAGCTTGGAGATGCGCACGCACGTAGTCACTGGATTCGCTTCCCCACCGGAGACAATATACTTCAGACAGCTGAGATCCAGTCCAGGGGGTACCGGGCCGGACTCCAGGGCCCGAGACAGTTCTCCAAGAAAGAAATTGGGCGCAAATGTTCTGCCTACGCGGTGCTGGTGAATCTTCTCCAGGAAGAGGATGGGCCTGGCGATGATATCCCCTGGCGGCACATGAACTTGTGTCGTTCCGACGAACAAGGCGTGCATGTGAATCTCAATGAGACTGCCCACGTGGTCCAAGCGAATCCAGTTGAGGAAGGATAGATTCTCCTCTGGTTGAATGGGCAGAGCGGAAGACTTTCCCTTCACGGCCGCCGTAAGCTGCTGATGAGTGAGGCGCACGGCTTTTGAATTTCCTGTGCTACCCGAGGTTAGCATCAAAAGAGCCAAGTCGGATTGCGATTTGCTGATGCCGCTGCATTGCTCTTGATTCGACGTGGGTAGGTTCAGGTTATTTTCGATGCCGTCGACTTCCACTATCCGGAGTGCTGAGGGCTCTGGAAATTCGGTGCGTAGGTTCGACCGCGTCAAACAAACAGGGTTGTCAAGTAACGCTTGCAGATGGCCCAAGTGCTTCTGGCAGTGAGTTACGTCGCGGGGAAATGCGGTCGACAGCGCAGGAATACATCCAGCATAGATGGTGGACCACAGCCAGATGATGTTGTCAAGGTGGTCTTCGAAATGGATAAGAACGATTGAACCAGGGCTGAAACAATTGAGTCTCCGCAGCAGCTTGCTATTGGCGAGGACCATTTCGCGCAGCGCATCGTACGTGATCTCCTGAGGTTTGGCATCTGCGAGACGGTAAACAATGATGCCATTCCTCATGTGATCCGTAGCTGCTTTCTCGAGGAGTTCAGATATATGGTGGAACGTCATTGCGGCAGGAGGGCTAGTGGAAGCTATCCACTGTTAGAAAAAGTGTCACAGGTATCAACGTCCCATGCACTAGAAGGTTAGAGAGATGATGCGTTGGCCTTATGTATCAAGGCGAAATGAGTTGTGGACGCAATGAGAGCTCGTGTCGTGGAGTTCCTCGATGTGCGTTATATGCATACAAGAGGCGAGGTAGAGGAGACGGGGGAGAAAGCCTGTGATGGATTATCCAATGCGTCTAGCGCATAAGGCAATGCATGTACACATCCATTAGATGTGAATGGTGTCTTGAAAAGGCGGGAATCTCCGGATGCTGCACCCAAAGGTAACTTGGCCATTCACGCTCGGGTGGTGAGCCATGAGCTCCCTGAGAATCTGCAAGGAGGCTTGCCAATTAAGACTGTATACATCAATTGTAATCCTTGATAGCGGTCCCATTAGATTACTGAATTATGTATGTAGTGAGGGAGCAGGGGGAGTCTGCCATAACTGTGTCAGCCCATAGTAACAAAGGCCTGTTACGAATGTTGATACCTGCGGTTGCAATTCCACGGAATTCAAACCACACCGCTCATTCGACAACAATCCAGCCTGTTCGAATTCGGCGGATCCCTTGCATTCTCTCTCAGAGATAAGAATCGCATAGTAGGCAGTGTAAAACCACCAAGTAGACCCTCAGCTGAAGCAAGGGTCCTGCACCCTTCTCCTGCTTGTTCGTATATAACCTGCAGGCCTGCCGGAACAGGACAAATCAGTTCCCAGATTCTGAGCCACTTAGCCCTCGAAATTCCTCTTCAGCGCCTTGATGCATCTCTGAATCCCAGGCATCTTCTTTCCTGCGTCTAAGATCTGGAATGCCCATCACATCCTTGCAGATAGAGATCTAGGGGTGGGAGTCCACCGTCACCGTCAGCTGACACCTCAAAAGCAGTAGCAGAAAGAGAAGCTTCCAGAAGATAATGGTCATACGTCACAAGCCCTCTTTCTGATCGGCCACCCTGTATATAACAGAAACAGAAGCAATTCGGAAACCGAATCGTCTACAGCAGAAGCAACAATGACGACAATGCCAGGAACGGTCAGGACGACTCTCAACTACTACCCTTCGTCAGGGTTCAAAGAGATGCAACTCGGCACGCTGGAGATGTTCCGCCGCCCGTTTGACCCTCGAGAAGTGGAGATAACAGACATTCGCGGACGAGAGGCCGACTTTCATCTGGACACACATGGGTTTGCGCTGCACCCCCACGTCAGCAGCTATATTCCATTTGCAGAGGGGAGTTCCGTCGTCGAAGACATCTATCCGGAGACAGAGCTACTACTGAAGACAGTGTAGGGCAGAGTCCATATCATCCGGGCGCAGAGTTGCTAACACAGCCTACCAGAACTGGCGCCACGCGAGTAAATGCTTTCTCACACCTTATCCGGAATGTATCGTTTGAAGAAATGCAGCGGAAAGCCACAACGACCCTTCCCAGCAGCAAGTTAGCCGGCAATGTCGCACCCGCCCGCGCTGTGCACATCGATCAGTCTACCTCCGGCGCTCACGATATCCTGCGCGACAACCTGAGCCCGGACGAGGCAGAGCAGTTCCAGAAGACTCGTTGGGCAATCATCAATGTATGGCGGCCGCTGGAGCCTGTCCGCCGAGATCCCCTGGGGCTCTGCGATGCCCGTACGGTCCACGACGAGGACCTGGTAGACGTTCAAACGCACTTGCCATCCTCGACCGAAGACAAGTACAAATCCCTCAGCAAGGGAGCCTCGTTTGGCAGCTTCCGGGTCAAGTATTCCGACCGCCATCGGTGGTACTACGCGTCGGGGATGACGCCGCAAGAGGTCCTCCTCATCAAGATTTTCGACTCCAAGAATGACGAGAGCATAGCGAGGAGAACACCGCACTCGTCGTTTTCAGACCCCTCGACAGACCCGGGGTTGCCGCCGCGGAGCAGCCTTGAGGTTAGATGTCTCGTCTATTTCGAGAATGAGCAGCCTTAATTCGGCAGTTAAGTACTTCAGTCAGTTGCAAATGTCATTACTGAAACGCCAGCGTGTCTGCAGCATGAATACGAACCCCTAACAGACCTTAAGGCTGTTAAGAATCACGAATACATCTGCAAGACGTTGTCCACCCTTCCTCGGACAAGTACATTGGGGTGGATTCATAGGTCAAAACATGCGTGGAGGATAACCCGTCAATAATCGCCGAAATTTCAAAGACGGAAAAATTGGATCAAAAAAACAGACTGGGCAAGCTAGACATGTTCCCAGATGGCCTAAAGCTCTGCCGGAAATTCAACTATATAGCCTAGGCCATCTAAAAAGGAAACTTCTGTAACAGATCGCCCTAGTGCTGGCATAGTAAGGCAGAATGATTGGCTATTAGACTACTATTCTCATCTTTGTACTTGGCGGGCTGAACGATGACGCATCTCTCCACTGCTCGTCGAGAGTAAGAGGAAAGTAAATAACTATCTAGATAGAAGCCAGCTTTGGTTTTGAACCAACGTGTCTGAATGGATACTCTAGGGTTCCACTCTGATCGCCAATAGCCAACGCAGCACACAACCACAGGATGGCCAAGAAAGCATAACAAACCAGAGGGGTGGTGACCAACTTGCATTAGTATCAACTCATTAGCATCGACTAGGGGCTTTATGAGATCATATACGAAACTCTTCGCCAAGTTGTGAGTCTTGGGACTATGATCCGACTCAGACACTGCCCCTACATACCACATCACGAACTTATTAGAGTGCGCTACTTTGCTATCTACGAAGAAAGAAAGCAATTCAGTCACCTCAACGCGCACTCATTTTCATCGCTCACAATGACTATCAGTATCTACGACGAGTATGCCAAGATCATGGAGCCTAATGGCGATGGTCACTATCTATATAAACCTCAACCATTCAGTACCTGCCACCCGGCGCAATCGGATACTTCGACAAAGACGGACAATGGAAGTTGATTACGGATATTTCCGAGCCGGGCCACCCTGAAAAAATGGGATTCACAGGGCTTGGTAAGACCCTGCGCCGTACAGAACCCGAAGAAAGCATGGAGAACCAGGTCCTCGGGAAGTGAAGCCGAAGCAAGCTTCGGGCTCACTGGAGGAGATTCAGGTGCCCTGACTGCTGCGCCTATCGATGTATCAGCTAATGCAAAGAACAAATGGGGCAAGACCGGAAAAGCGGCGCTTATCACCGAGCAGGTAGTAATAAATGAAGGTTTTGAGGGTCCTTACACAGGGCCGATTGAGGAATGGGTCAAGAAAAATGCAAAGGCTCTTGTGAGCTCCGATTATGGGGCCGATATCAAAGAGTACGGACTGTGGGCTATCAAAAAGACATGGTCAACCCAGGAGTGTGCCATTACTATGCAAAGCGCCCATAGCCGGGACACCAGCGCGGGTTTGGACCTGGGAGCCACCGGTGTTGGAAGGTTGGAGGTAGTGGATCGTCCCTAGAAAAGGCCAACATTGAGGGCTGGTCGACGTACGAAGCGAACGAGGTTTGTTCTCCGAAGCCATGAGTTAAGGTTCAAGTTCTGACTAACTTCATAAAGAAGCAGAAGGCACTTGTCGTCTCGTACGCCGGACCTATCTACAGGCTTCACAGTATTCAAGTGCTCCATAAGAATGTAAGTGTACGTCGGATGCTTTTTGACATGAGCTGACCTTGGAAATGGATCCAGCCACTCAAGCAGATCCAAAAGCAGGCTTCGGAAGCTATCGAGTACTGCAAACCCGTTTACGATGAGAACGGAAACCAGACCGGAGTTGAGTACTTCAGGCCCGTGTACGATGAAAACGGGAACCAAATCGGAGGGGAGAAGATCGACAAAGAAGCCGAGAAGAAACGTCGGGAAAAAGAGAGGAAGGAAGAAGAGAGGAAGAGGATTGAAAAAGAGGACAAACCGCTTGAAGAAGACATCGTTGTCGCGAGCGCTGGTGCTGTTGGATTGACTGATAGTGACGACGAAGCAGGGAAGGAGGAAGCTCGTGTTGAGGAAGAAAGGCGCAAGGAATTCATGAAAAAGGTGGCGGTGATAAATCAGATACCGGATGAAGAGCAGAAGAGGGCTGAGCTGGTCAAGTTGATGAATGAGGGAAGGACTGTGACAACCACAGAGTCCATGACTATCAGTTGAATGACGGACTAAGCAGTGGCAGTTTACAGCTTAAGGACAGGCTAATTCTACCCCAGATTATAGCTACAATGTGGACTTTTAGTTTTTTCTACAATGATTACATCTGATCAGTCGCACTGGCACCCGTGCAGGATTCCGAGGCCCTTTGGCGCCTAGTCCGTACTTTTGCCTTTGTCTCATTACTTTTAAGGGGTAGTTGATACCATAAATAGAAGTTATGCTAGTCATGCACCCATGCGTGCGGCTGAGGCTAATACCGCCAGATTGCCGCCGACGAGGCTGTTAGCGGGGAAGTCTGCACCATATGTATCCCTCTCCTGTCCCTTCTCTTCAACTCACTCGCAGTCACTCAGTTTCCTTTGACGGGATTCAAATCTCTCTTCGATCGAGGATATGCCCTGAATACTCTTGGAGCAAAGTAAGACCACCTAGCCTCGCCTCAGTCACTACAGACTAAAGAAGCATCCCCCATCAGATCAGACTCGAAAGCCATGCCGCATAAGCGAGCCATCAATATTTGTCGACCGACGAGCTGCCTGTAACCTCCAAACGATCAAAAAAAGATGTCAATGAGCAACAGAGAGATCACTGATGCCAAAGAACCTGTGTCCAGCATGGACAAGAGGAGGAACGCAGAGTGCACATCTCATTCAAGACAGCTGACGCACAATGATTACACTGTGGGATGGATCTGCGCGCTGCCGAAGGAGCAGACCGCTGCAACGGCAATGCTAGATCAGACACACCCCGATCTACCGAAGCCGTCAACTGATCACAATACGTACACTTTAGGATCCATTGGGGGGCACAACATCGTCATAGCCTGCTTACCGAAAGGCAAGTACGGCACTATCTCAGCATCGACAGTCGCGACCCGGATGGTTGGCATTTCCCGTCCATCAAGGTCGGCCTTATGGTTGGAATTGGCGGCGGCATTCCACCGAAGGTTAGACTTGGAGATGTAGTGGTTAGTACACCTGATGGTCAGTTTCCTGGAGTGGTCCAGTGGGATATGGGCAAGGCAGAAGAAGGTGGCAACTTCAAAAGAACCGGTGCCCTGAATAATCCCCCGATCGCGCTGCTGACGGCATTGACAAAACTGGAGACCAAACATGACATGAGGGGATCAAAGATACTTCAATATTTCAACGACATGGGCCAAAGATGGCCAAGACTAGTACCGAAATACACCAGACCCGATTCACTCAAGGATCCTTTGTCCAGTTTAGACAGCTCCTCCGACAGCCCGGGTCAGCCTCGAGAAGCACGCGTCTATTATGGTTTAATTGCATCTGGTAATCAAGTAATCAAGGACGCCAGGTTTCGTGACAGTCTCAACAAGAGTCTTGGTGGGAATATTCTGTGCGTTGAAATGGAGGCGGCAGGGCTCATGAATGATTTCCCATGTGTTGTTATCCGGGGAATCTGTGATTATGCCGACTCGCAAAAGAACAAAGATTGGCAGGAATATGCCGCGGCTATAGCAGCGGCGTATGCAAAGGAACTTCTTGAATGTGTACAGACAAGTGATGTTGACGGAGAGCGCCCAGTGAAGGATATTCTAGCCGAGGGTTAGTCATTCCTGACATTGTCTGTTAAGTCCATACCAATATTCTAACAATATCGGTAGTCCTGGACACTGTAAGGAGAACTGAGGGCAATATTGAAACAATGCGGTCCAAGTTAGACAGAAAAGAAGACCTCGAGGTCCTCAATTGGCTTACACGGGTTGACTGTGGTTCTCAGCATAGTGAGAACTTGAAAAAGCGGCAAGCAGGAACTGGCCAATGGTTCTTTGACTCTGATGAGTACAAGACTTGGCTAAGCAAGGGGAATCAGACATTATTCTGTCCAGGCATTCCTGGGGCCGGGAAAACAACTCTGACTGCAATAGTCACTGACGACCTCACTACGCGGTTTCTAGACGATCAATCCGTTGGAATTGCGTATGTATACTGTGACTTCCTCTGGAAAGACGAGCAGACGGTCGAACATTTACTTGGAAGTCTACTAAAGCAGCTGAGTCAGGCACAGCCTTCCCTACCAGATAGTGTGCGCGATCTTTATAACAGACATAAAGCGAAAGGAACACAACCATCACTTGGAGAAATCTCAAAGGCTCTTCAGTCCGTCGCGGCTAAGTATCTGAGAGCCTTCATTTTCGTTGACGCGCTTGATGAATGCGACGTATCTAGCGGTTGCCGGACAAGATTCCTGACAGAGATCTTCCAACTACAGGCAGTATGCGGTGTAAACATCTTCGCCACTTCGAGGTTCATACCGCAGATTACTGAAAGATTCAATGGTAGCATCATACTGGAAATCCGTGCATGTGTTGAAGATGTGCGAAAATATCTACGGGCTCAGATATTACACTCAGAATCGACCTTTTTGGTCTCACACCGTGAAGAGATTGAAAATGGTATCACAGAAATTGTGGACGGCATGTAAGTAAGTCCCCCATGTCATACTAAACTTGGTACACTAACTATGCGCCAGGTTTCTCCTAGCACAGCTTCACTTCGAGTCAGTAAAACCGAAGAAAACAATAAGAAAAGTCCGGGAAGCTATAAAAAGCCTTCCAAAAGGGTCTGGAGCATACACTCAAGCATACGAGGATGCTATGCAGCGAATTAAACGCCAAGATAGGGATTCTCGGAAGCTTGCAATGGATGTCCTAGCATGGATCGTCTGCGCAGAGATACCGCTCACTACATCAGAACTCCAGCATGCACTCGCTGTTGAAGCTGGCAATTATGAACTTGATGAAGACAACCTTCCTCTAATTGAGGACATGGTTTCTGTTTGTGCTGGATTGGTTACAGTTGATGAAGAAAGTGACATTTTCCGATTAGTCCACTATACAACGCAAGAATACTTCGAGCAAACACAGCAACATTGGTTTCCAGATGCACACACAGATATCACGAGGATTTGCACTTCTTACCTCTCATTTCGTCATTTTGAGAGGCCTTGTGAATGGGAGCACGAACTGGAGGAGCGGAAGCAGTTATACAAACTCTACGACTACGCGGCAAACAACTGGGGATATCATGCTCAGATGTCTTTGACTTTATGCCCAGAAGTCATAAGCTTTCTAAATTGTATGGTAAAAGTAGAGGCGGCAAGTCAGGTACTGACACTTACCTGCATGTACATGGAGGAAATGAACCCGCGAATGACTGGGCTTCACTTGGCGGCATACTTCGGGGTCGAGGAAGCCGTCATGGCTCTCCTATCTGGAGGAGTCAAAAAAAACGCGACAAACACTGCAGATCAAACACCGGCAGGGGCTAAGCTGGACTCAAAGGACGTGTTGGATCGAACGCCACTATCATGGGCTGCAGAGAATGGGCATGAAGTAGTGGTCAAGCAACTACTTGAGAAGGGTGCTGACATAGACTCAGAGGATATATGGGGTCAAACTCCACTATCATGGGCTGCAGGGCATGGGCACGAAGGGGTGGTCAAGCAGCTACTTGAGAAGGGTGCTGACCCAGAGTCAAAGGATATCTATGGTCACACACCACTATCAGACGCTGCAAGGCTTGGGCACGAGGGAGTGGTCAAGCTATTAGTCAACAAGGGCGCTAAGCTGCAATAAATGAAACAAGTTGCTATTTCCAAGAATAACCTTGACTTGACGCGCGGTAGGCAGAATGTTTAGCATTTTACAGGGATGACTCCATGCTGAAGAAGGCCCCTGACATCGCGCAGCCGGCATTTCGATCTGGTCGCTCGGATATCAATGCCAAAGACATGTACGGAAAAGCGAGCGCCGACAGAGTTAGAGCGTTAGGAGGGAAGTATGATCCAGACAACCTCTTCTTATCATATCCTACTCTGATCTAGATCTCCATGGTGTCAACGATGTGGATATGTCTTAACTAAGTGGGCCCGTCAAAAGTACAAAACTGAGGTGCTATTGCTATTATTATGGATCTGGCACATGACACGCAATGGAACTAGTACTCCTTCGTACTCCGTAGCCCGTAGTCCGTAACCCCGTGGTTGTGCGGGTGATCTTCGGAGGGTGCTGCGATTGTTGAACCCGATCTCGGCATCAATAATACATATTTCTGGGCATCAAGGCAGCTTGAGCGAAACTCCTGGAGACGGTGTATTGCCACCATCAAAGATGTGCATAATAACATAGCAATAAATTACGGCTGGGGATAGGTAAGCTACCTTAGTGAATAAACATACATATGTTCTATGTGTCTTGGACATTACCTTATGTTGAGGGATAGGTACATAATAAGCTACTTTGCAGTTGTCCATAGGTCCTGTGTCCAATCTTCCTATTGGTCTGTCAAAGGATAATGTTTCCACGAATAGTAGCAGTTGCTATCAGATATCCCCTATCCTATCCTATCCTAGCTCGTGCCTGTATCTTACTAGCGGTGTGCTAAACTTTAGTGCCTGGGCAGCCTAACCCCCCCATTCCGACACCTCATTGTCTCCTATCTTACGATTGTCTCCTGTAATCACCTCCATTCTCCAATCCAGATACCCGTTTCTGCCTGTCAACATGCGTGAGATTGTGAGTCCGCTCGCTGACCTCCGAGTCGCTGACCTCTGATGTTGATTATGTTGAATAAAGGTTCATCTTCAAATCGGCCAATGCGTGAGCCAATTCCCGCTCTCATGGAGTACTCGAAGTAAATGCTAAATCATGGTACTCTCGCAGGGTAACCAAGTTGGTGCTGCCTTCTGGTAGTTCCACCCGCCGTACTACCCTTCTCCTTCTGACGTTATCCAGGCAAACCATCTCCGACGAACACGGTCTCGATGGCTCCGGCATGTCAGTGATGCGGTCGCCGTCGGTTTGCTATCGGTCTGACAAAACATAGGTACAATGGGACGTCCGACCTCCAATTGGAGAGGATGAACGTCTATTTCAACGAGGTCGGCAACAACAAATACGTCCCTCGAGCGGTCCTCGTCGACTTGGAACCGGCGACAATGGACGCCATTCGCTCCGGCCCCCACGGCTCCCTTTTTCGGCCGGATAGTTTCGTCTTTGGGCAGTCCAGCGCGGGCAATAACTGGGCGAAGGGTCATTACACTGAAGGGGCAGAACTAGTGGATCAAGTCGTCGATGTTGTCCGCCGTGAAGCGGAGGCTTGTGACCACCTGCAAGGGTTCCAGATCACCCATTCTCTGGGCGGCGGGACTGGAGCTGGCATGGGCACGCTTCTTATCTCCAAAATACGGGAGGAATTTCCTGATCGGATGATGGCAACTTTCTCTGTCATGCCATCCCCCAAGGTCTCGGATACTGTGGTGGAGCCGTACAATGCAACCCTATCCGTCCACCAGTTAGTTGAGCACGCAGACGAGACTTTTTGCATTGACAACGAGGTAAAAGTCCTCATCTTATTCTATGTCGACGGGAGCTAACAAAGGTAGGCGCTCTATGATATCTGCACGCGCACGTTGAAGCTGTCCTCCCCTTCATATGGCGATCTCAACCATCTCATTTCGATGGTCATGTCCGGCATCACTGTCAGCTTTCGGTTCCCGGGGCAGCTGAATTCCGACCTCCGGAAGATGGCAGTCAATATGATTCCCTTTCCCCGGCTGCATTTCTTCATGGTCGGCTTTGCTCCATTGACCAGTCGCGGATCGAATTCATTTCGCTCAGCGTCTGTCCAAGAACTCACGCAGCAGATGTTCGATGCGAAGAACATGATGGCAGCTTGTAACTATCACAACGGCCGTTTCCTGACCTGCTCTGCACTTTTGTAAGATTTGCTCCTATTCGGAATCCGAACTAAAGCTAACCCAAGACTCAGCCGCGGCAAGGTCTCCATGAAAGAAGTCGATGATCAGATGCTCAGCATCCATAACAAAAACACCAGTTACTTTGTGGAATGGATCCCAAATAATGTTCAAACAGCACTATGCTCTGTGCCACCAAAGGGCCTGAAAATGGCTTCCACTTTCGTGGGAAATTCTACATCCATCCAGGAGCTCTTCCAGCGCGTTGCCACCCAATTCACGGCCATGTTCCGCCGCAAAGCGTTCTTGCATTGGTATACCGGAGAGGGGATGGACGAGATGGAATTCACCGAGGCGGAAAGCAATATGAACGACTTGATGTCGGAATATCAACAATATCAGGAGGCCAGTGCCTCTGACGGTGAGGAGCAACAGTATGCTGAGGAGGAGGCTTATGAGCAAGAGGAATAAGCCTCCAGTTTCATCCATCTCGCGAAAGATCGACAGTACAGTCCCCTGCGTCATTAATTGCTTAGCTTGTATCGAAGTCGATGGGGAAATTTCCGCTTAGTTAAATGGAAGATGTTTCATAATGAGAACTCACTTTCTGATATTTATCCTAACCGTGAGATGAAGCCCGAACGGGACACGTACAACATGGTGGTTAGGGTCAGGCCCGTGACGACGAGTAGAAGGTGGACTTGTATAGCGCCCGCCATATTTTAGCTATGCCTCGCCAGTTCATACGAGGAGGAAAAGCCCGTCCTTGGCTCCATGCGGGTAGCAGAGGCGCCACCCGTCTGCTAAGACCTTATTTTCCAAATACGGCAGTAGAGCGAGGAGGGTGATCTTCAAATAGTTTATGCTAAGCCTATGCTTAACTTGCTGGCGAACCCACCATATCCATTCAGCCGCTCTTGTAGCAAAGCTCCTGTTGCCATCTAGTGAGACTCGTTCAACGACGGCAGAAAGCAGTCGCAGCAACGACTTATGATTATTTAAGAACCATTATTAAAAGATACAATGATAAAAGGCCGAAAGTCTTTGTGAATCATCCCATGTGGGCCGACCATCTCCTAGCAACCACACTAGCAGCTCCAGGCCCCCAGCTGACAGTGAATACCTTGCTTTTTAATCTTGCTCTCTGATTAAGACACCCTGCCTTGCAATTCCACTCCATTTCTTTCCATTCCCCGTCCGTTGAATCGCGCGCATTGATCACCGCCGCTATGGCTGCCTCTCCCGCTGCTGTGGCCCGGGCCGGCACGAAGAAGAATCTTGAGGGCTTTGCCCTCTACTCTCGGTTTGCTTTTGCTGGTGCTGTCTGTTGTTCCGTCACTCATGGTGCCTTTACTCCAGTCGATGTATATGTTGCCCATCAGCTTCAGCTCCACAATCAAACCATCGCGACTTACTGACACTCCCAGTGTCGAGACCAGGATCCAGCTCGACCCCGTCACTTACAACCGTGGTATGCTCGGCGGTTTCCGTCAAGTCATCCAAAACGAGGGCGCCGGTGCTCTCTTGACTGGCGTCGGCCCGACCTTTGCTGGTTACTTCTTGCAAGGAGCCTTCAAATTCGGCGGTTATGAGTTTTTTAAGCAGCAATCCATCAACTCTCTCGGTCTCGAAAAGGCCCGTCAGAACCGTTCTGCTGTTTACTCTATCTCTGCTGCCTGCGCTGAGTTCTTTGCCTCCATGGCTCTCTGCCCTCTTGAGGCTACACGAATCCGACTTATCTCTGAGCCTGGCTTCGCCAATGGTCTGATTGGTGGTTTTGGCAAAATTCTCAAGAATGAGGGGATTGGTGCTTTCTACCGTGGTTTTGGTCCTATCCCCTTGAAGCAGTACGTCCATCTTGATCATAAACTCGAGGAAATAAACACGAACAACAAATTTGGAAAAACAGATCTGATATGATACAGGGTGCCCTACACAGTGACCAAGTTTGTTGTCTACGAAAAAGTTGCCGAGGCCTTTTTCGCTCGCCTTGACAAGTCCAAGCTGTCGAATAGCGCGCAGACCGGTGTCAACTTGGGATCTGGCCTTATTGCCGGTTTCGCTGCTGCCATTATCTCTCAGCCCGCTGATACCATGTTGTCCAAAATCAACAAGACCTAGGGTCTACCAGGTGAGAGCACCGTGTCCCGTCTCATCAAGATTGCTGGTGAGCTTGGTGTGCGCGGTTCCTTCGCTGGTCTTCCTACTCGTCTGTTTATGATTGGCGGTCTTACTGCTGGGCAATTTGCTATCTACGGTGACATCAAGAAGGCCCTTAGTAAGTCTGTCACTTTCTTGGTTTCCCTCACCGAGGCTGACTTATACCCTTAGGTGCCACCAATGGTGTTGAGATCTCCAAGTAAACACCACATACGCATTCCGAAAGCCGCACGATTTAGAGAGGAATGAAAGGGTCAGTATAGAGAACGATGTAGGTAGATCTATGGCTCTACTGGAGGTTAAGTGGAGAGATTCCCCTTTGTTCACTTCACTTTAATTGACTTCTTTACCAAATGCAGTCCGCTGCAAATCCTCCTTGACTTAGTATATGATGACATCAGGCCGGTATAACGGCCATACATCTGGCGGCCATCATCATCTTATCAGCGACTGCAATAGACTGTGTATTCTAGCCTAAAAACTTGCTTATTAGGCGAATCACTGATAACCAATCATTTCGTCTGCATTTAATATCAGGACATTAGGTACAACCTCATTATTGTCTCCATGGTGTGATCTGCGCCGCCTTCGGATATACCCGCAGTGACATCAGATCTCCCCTTTTGCAGCCAACTCCCTCATGCCATTAATCGTACCCTCAACAGCACCCTTGGCCATCTTTTGTTCCTGTTCCCTCAACACAGTCAATTCCGGCTCAAAAACGTCCGGGTGCCTCCATTCGAACACATATGTCATATACAACTCCCCCTCTGCGCCTTCACTGACAATGTTGCTAATCGTACTCCCGTCAGGTTGCACAAAATCCACCCGGGAGGGTTTGTGGGCCGTCACAGTCTCTTGGACTACGCGCTTATCTTGCCGAAAAACCACTTTACGGATGGTGACGGGATTTCCAGCCTGATCAACAGACTCACTCAGGACTGATGTTGACTCGATACCGGCGGGAACGAATGTCTCTGCAGAGCGGATCTTGATGAGCAATCCCGCCCAGACCTGATCGCGGGTGAGGATCGGAGTGGCTCCCGGAGGATTTATGGGAGAAGTGAAAGCTATGTTGTTTGTGGGGACGGCCATTTTGACGAGTGCGACCCTTTGTCAACGAATCGTAGTTAAGAAGTTCTGATTGAAAAGATGGTTTGTATGAAAGGACACTGTTCACTGAAGGTATGGAATATATATGCTTTTCCATTCAAGTGGCGAACATGAGATGATGAAGAGCCCCGTCAGGTAGGTAATTATTACCCCACTAGCAGCGAGTCATGCAGATAGGCTTGGGCCTTGGCTTACGAAGATCCTGTTGTTTCGGAATTCGGACAGCGAGATCTGAAAGCTGAGTAAGCTGAGTAATCACGCCTGTGCGTAAATAATGTATAGACCTTGGTAATTCTAGAGAGGCATAATTGCAGGTATTAGCAGATGAAATAGATCAAGATGCCACATCAGTGGGGTTATCTAATAAACAAAAAATGATGTTATGCTCTACTATCAAGCAAACAGTTTGGGGGTATGCTGGTCCTCATCTGACTGCCTGAAACATTGGAGGATACTATGGTACATGATATGAGCAGGGTTAATCAAATAATTATAAAGTGCCTCATATATCTTTCACAGAACAGAGTCTTATTAACCAGGGAGGTGGACTCGAAGTAGTGAAGTAAACAAACTACACCCTAACACTCTGTAGACTGTACGAAAGGGACATGTTATGAGAAATAATATATAAACTGTCACAGCAAGTTTATGCATATAAGTACAGCATACAAGATTTTTAACTTCCAGGGGCTA
>JAABUG020139614.1:0-17022 GCA_011319215.2 Scortechinia acanthostroma
TAAATAATAAAGGTGGTAAGGGTTTCTTTTTAGTTGTTGAAGTTAAGAAAAATTCCAACAAAATTAGTGAAGCTCTCAATTATCAACTACAACCTGCAATGAAAATTTTGGAAACTAATTATGGAATTTACTACGATGGAACTAGAGAGAGTAGATTTATTCTAAAGAATGGAGATATAATAAAAAATTTTGACTTTTTGAATTTGCCAAAATGATTTATTGATGAATGAAAAAAGACTTAATTATTTTTGAAAGAAAATGCAAATTATAAGATGATAAATTTAATATACATTACATTATTTCCTTCATATTTTAATGAATATTTTAAAATTTCATTGGCAAGAAAAGCTATTGAAAAAAAAGTACTTTGTTTTCAAGTATACAACATAAGAGATTATTCA
The DNA here is from genome assembly GCA_011319215.2 of Scortechinia acanthostroma. NCBI lineage: Eukaryota > Fungi > Ascomycota > Sordariomycetes > Coronophorales > Scortechiniaceae > Scortechinia > Scortechinia acanthostroma. The sequence continues at coordinate 402 of JAABUG020139614.1, forward strand.
TATAATTGAAAGGCGGATGATTATCCTTATGGAGAGAAGAAAGGAATGCTAATTAAAGTTGATTCATTAGTAAAAACTTTGGCTAGAGCTGAGGAAAAAAATGGGAAATTGTATATAGTTTTGTTATCTCCTCAAGGGAAAACTTTCGAACAAAAAGATGTTGAAAGATTGATAAAAAAAAAGAATTTAACGTTTATTTGTGGTCATTACGAAGGACTTGATCAAAGAATAGAAAATTATATTGATGAGATAATTTCGATAGGAGATTTTATTACTATGGGAGGAGAATTACCTGCTCTGATAATATCTGAATCTATGATCAGGGCTATTCCTGAATTTATTAAAATAGAGTCTTACAGAAATGAGACCTTTTTGGATTTGAAGTTTGATTATGATTCATATACAAGGCCATCAAGTTTTGATGGATTAGATGTTCCTGAAGATTTAATGAATGGAAATCATAAAAAAATTAAAGAATGAAGAATTAATAATTCCAACGAAAAAGAGATGAATAAAAAGAAAGATAACATTCAAGTATTAAAAACGAAAAAGGATCTTCCAAATCTCAATCAATGAAGAATTATAAAAAAATAAAGTATTTTTTGAAGATTTTGTGAATATTATTTTTCTTTTTTGATTATTAACGACATTTTAATACAATAGTAAAATAAAACAATTGTACGTATCAAAAATTATAAAATTTATATTAAGTATCGTTTATAAGGATAAAAAAACTTATTGAAAATAAACTAGAAAGAATTTTAGGGAACTAATGTCAAGATATATCGGTCCTCTTTGAAGGAAATCAAGAGCTTTGGGAATTTCTCTTCTTGAAAACAAGAAAGAATTCAGTCGGGGGAAAAAAAGAACAACAATTCCTGGAGAACACGGAAATAGTTTAAGAAGAAAAAGAGTATCATCTTATTCTCTCCAAAATAGAGAGAAACAAAAAATTAGATTTTTATATGGTTTAAGAGAAAAGCAATTAAGAAATTTGTTTCTCAAATTAAAAAATAAAAAAGGAGAATTGGCCTACAATCTTTTGTTATCTCTTGAGTCAAGAATTGATAATATAATATTTAGATCAGGTTTGGGTACAAGAAGGTTCACAAGGCAATTGGTAAATCATGGACATTTTATTGTAAATGGCAGAAAAGTTGATATACCTTCGTATAGAATAAAAGTGGGAGATGTCATCAAGTTAAATGAAAAAATTATAAGAAACGATAAAATTCAGTATTTTGTTGAAAAAAAAACTGAAGTTCCAAAATTCATAATTTTTGACCAAAAAAAAATGACTATAAGTCTTGTTAGAGAACCTTTTTATGAGGAAATAATAAATAGTGATATAAATATTCCTCTAATAATTGAATGATACAACAAAAAAATATAAACTATTATTGTACTTAAATTTTAGAAGGGTCTGTAGCTCAATTGGTAGAGTGCCTGCTTTGCACGCAGGAGGTCGTCGGTTCAATTCCGATCAGATCCACCATTCTGACTAATTTAAATTCTATTTAGAATGATTTTGAGCACAAAGTGCTGCGCGCCTATATTTCAATGGATAGAATATTTGATTGCGGTTCAAATGGTTAGGGGTTCGATTCCTCTTAGGCGCACCATTTATAAAAAATTTTTTCAAATATGTTTGTTTTTTAGAAATTATTAAGTTGAAACTAGTATATTTGAAAAAATAATCAGTAATTAAAAAACTGAGAAAATGAGTATGGAAAATAAAAAAAATAACTTAAGAGTTTTTGCATTAGGTGGACTCAATGAGGTAGGAAAGAACTGTTATATTTTTGAAAAAAATAATGACATTATTGTGGTTGATGCTGGAATAAAATTTTTGAACGCAAATTATAATTTAGCGAATGCAATAATACCAAATTTTGATTATTTAGAAAAAAATAAAAGTAGAGTAAAAGCAGTTTTTATAACTCATGGTCATGAAGATCATATTGGTGCAGTTCCTTATCTTTTGGAAAAAATTCCTGAAACTCCAGTTTATGGATCTGAATTTTCGCTTGCAATTCTTAAGCAAAAAATGAAAACTAGAGGAAAATTAAATTCAACTTCTTTCTGCGATGAAACGATTATAGATACAATGGAATTTAAAGTTCGTTTCTTTAGGGTTACACATTCTATTCCTGGTTCTTTTGGATTGATAATAGATGTAATTGAAGATAAGTCAAGAATTGTTCTAACTGGTGATTTCAAATTTGATTGAACTGAAATTGGAGAGAAGACTGACATTGCAAAATTAGCTGAGTACGGGAAAAAGGGAGTAGATTTGTTGCTAAGTGATTCAACGAATTCAGAAGTTAAAGGAACTACTCCTTCAGAGTTAAAAGTTATAAGTAGATTAGAAAGTCTCATATTCAATGCGAGTGAGAGAGTGATAATTACTTCTTTTGCGTCAAATGTGTATAGACTAAAAAAAATAATTGAAATAGCGAAGAGATATCAGAAAAAAATTGTTCTTTTAGGATCATCATTATTAAAAACAATGGAAGCAATTAAAAAAGCAAGTTTATGGAAGATAGACAGTTCAGTTTTTATGGATGTAAAAGCTATAAAAAAGTTTCCAAGAAATAAACTGATTATTTTTTGTACGGGTTCGCAGGGAGAAGAGAGAGCAGTTCTTAGTAGATTGGCGAATCAAACTTATTTGGATTTAAAAATCATTGAAGGAGATTCAATAATTTTAACATCTTCTCCGATTATGGATAATCGTTATAATTTAGAGTTAATTAATAATAAACTTCATGAATTAGGTGCAAATATTTATGAAAATAATAAAGATGATCTTCTTCATGCTTCTGGTCATGCTTGTCAAGAGGATTTGAAATTAATGTTTACTCTAGTAAAGCCTAAATTTTTTATGCCTTTTCATGGTGATTATAGAATGTTAAAAAATCATGAAATTCTTGCTAAGGAAGTTGGAATTCATAAAGATAATATATTTATTTGCGAGAATGGAGAATTAATATCTTCAAAAAAAAATGAAATCGGTGAAAATATTTTTTTTAAAAGTGAAGAAAAAATTTTCACTGAACCTGATTATATATTTAACCAGAAAGTAATATCTGGTAAAACTTGGAACGAAAGTATAAGTATAAGAGAGGAAATGTATGAGGCTGGAGTAGTAATCGTCCTTATATTCATGAATAGCAGAAAAAATAGAATAAAGAATATGAATTTTCCTCATATATTCACATATGGCTTTATAAACATTCAGAAAAACAAAGAATTGATTAAAAGTTGAAAAGAAGAAATTTTTGAATTATTGAATAAATTAAAAAATCAAGAGAAAGAAGAAAAAATTAAGAATGAAATATTACTTTTAATGAAAAGTATATTGAAAAGAGATTGAAAGGGAAAAAAACCCGTTGTGCTTCCAATAATAGAAAAGGAAATTTAGAAAGTATTTTTCTATTATTGTTTAATTTGAAAATTATGATAATAAAAATAGTGAAAAGTAAAAATGGAAATTTATAATTTGATAATAATTGGCGCAGGTCCAGCAGGAATATCAGCAGCTATTAACGCGAAAAGAGAAAAATTAAATGTTCTAATTATTGAAAAGAATAAAATTGGTGGAAAGTTAAATTATCGTGGGATTATAAATAATTATCCTGGCTTCAGAGAAAAGGAAAGAAAAGATCTTTCTGAAATAATGAAAAATCAGTTAACTGATCTTGGTTTCAAGATTGAAGAAGAAGAAGAAGTTATATCAATAAAAAAAGAAAATAAAATATTTGTAGTAAAATCTGAAAACAATGTTTTTTTTGCGAAGGCTGTAATTATTGCTACTGGGACAACTTTTAAGAAAATTAACATAGAAGGTGAAGAGAAAATTGGAAGTTTTAATAATTTTTATAGCATGCATGAAAACAAAGATTTGCCAAGAAATAAAATAATTGCAATCATTGGAGGTGGTTACTCAGGTTGTGAAGCAGCAAATTATTTAAAAGAAATTGCGAAAAAAATTTATCTTGTTCACAATAGAAAAAAAATAAATGTGAGTTATCAATTGGAAAAATCAATAATCGAAGATGAAAAAATTTTTATTTTTTTTAATAGTAAAGTGAAAAAAATAAGAAGCAATAAAAATTTAAAATTTGTTTCTATTGTAGATAAAAATGATGTTGAAAGAGAGATAGAAGTTGATTTAGTTATAATCTACGCAGGAATTGAATCCGAATCTAAGTTTGTTGAAGATCTAAATATTACTGATGAACTAAATTGAGTGAAAGTAAATAGAAATTTCCAAACAAAAATACCAGGTTTGTTCGCAGCTGGAGATGTCATAAAAAAGAAATATAGACAAATAACTACTGCAATATCTGATGGAACAATAGCATCATTTTCTGCAATTGATTATCTAAAAAAAGAATCATAATTTTGTTTTTTATGAAAGAATTTAAATGTTTTTCTTTTTATTATTGAAGTAGATTTGTAAAAATTATTTTCAACCTAAATTATATCTTGAGAGTGTGATCAGTTTTAATGATAAAACAATAAAAATTTAAGTAGAAAAAATGAAAAATATAGGTAGGTAAAAAAGAGTATGAATCAAGATGAAGGTGTACAGTTAATCGTTGAGTTAAAAGAAGAAATTCATAGTGAAGTTATCGAAATTACATCGACATTTTTTGAATCATTATCGAGAAGAATAGATGAACTTGAAAGAAGTAATGAAGAGTTAAAAGATAAGAGTTTGGAGCTAGAAAAAAAATTAAAAAGTTCAGAAGAAAATAATCTACAGCTAATTAATAAAATTAATACCGATAAGCAAATTAGTAGTTATTTACCTTTTACCGCTTCTTCTTTCTTTAAAATGCAAGATCAGATTGAACAATTAATGTCTATGTTAGAAAGTTCAGCAAGTGGTAAAGTTTTTTACGACTTAAAAAGAATTTCTTGTTTTAAAGAGGTTTGCTCTTCAAAGTCAAAATTAATATTGGATGTAATTTCCAAACCGGCTACTGGTGAGATTGTGAATAATGTTTTAAAAGGAGCTATCGACTATGCTTCTAAAGTTAATAAATTTTCAGAAATGTTAAAATTAGAAGTTGAAGGTTTCACTGTTCGACTTTTAGGTGCTAGAACGATCACTGGAAAAGACAAAAAAGATGAAAAATATAAAAGTTATGGTGTTAAGGAATGAATTACAAAGCCTACTAGTTTAATCACATTAGGTAGCGTTACTTATGACAATACATTTGATACTGCTAATCCTGTTTATAATAAAAAAACTAATGGTCAAGTTACTTTGGGGACGGGGACAGGAAAGTCAACATTTTTTTTAAGGTGTTTAGCTTTTCGTCATAATCGTAATAATCCAGGATCTGAACAAGGAGCAACTTTGGTTGTACCTACTTCAGCATTAGTTGGTTCAGTACTTAACAGTCATAACAATTGACTTTCAAAAGGAATAGATGGTAATGATTCTTTAAAAAGAATAACTATATGTCCTATTTGTGGCGAAAACCACTCTGCTAAATTTACTATTGATGGAGATCCTTTATTGGATGAAAATGAGCAATGGGTAGATGCTTATCAAACTATACATAACGGTGAAAGCAATATGATTAATGTTTTTACTTGATATGAATTTTTAGAAGTGTTATTAGATCCTGAGAAGTCTAAGTGAATTAAGAAATGAGTAGTTTTTGATGAAGCCCATGATGACAGTCCTTGATACCAAGCATTAATCGAATGTTTGGATAAATCTAAAAAACTTCCTTTTCAAATTGTTAAAATGTCTGCTACTTTTGGTGATATGCCTACTTCAGGAATTTTAACAGGAAAAATGGTTGATTTTTTTACTTTGGATATCGCTCGTTTCATAACTGCTAATCCTAATGTTGAATTTTTCTCTAAGAAAGTTGTTATTTTTCATGATGATATTGATAGTCTGGACTATAGTGAATTAGATAGCCAAAAGATTAAATATATTAAATTAAATGATAGTTTGAAATCTTATGCAACTACAATTGTCAACAATGAATCAGCTCCACTGCTAATTTTTTGTAATAATGATTACTCGGTAGGTTTTACATTTGGTGATGTTAATGTAATTTCAACTGGTTACGCGCAAAGAACAATTTATTTACAAAAAGGAAGTGGTGAGGATTTCACTTTAGAGAAAAAAGTTTTAGTTGGTGCTAGTCAATTTGCTGATGCTTTGCAACAAAGAGGTCGTGGGGCTAGAAACAAAGATTACTCAGCAATTTGATTGTCAATGTTAGCAACTAACGATACCAAATTTGATATTAAAGAAATTAGTAAAGATTTTCCTAGTCAGGTTATTAGGAAATATTTTAATACTAATATTCGTGATGTTAATGCCAAATTGAAGTCTCAAAAAGAACTTTTAGCAGTTATCAATTATTTTAAGAATAATGTAAAAAAACCAGAGAATATTAGTAGAGAAGCAGGTAGAAATTATTTGATAAAAGTTTTGATTAATGATTTGGTTGACAAAATTCATCCGAATTTATTGGAATTAACTAATTCAGAGAAGATTGAAATTAAAAATTGAAAAAGAAAACAAGCAGAATTAATGGCAAAAGCAAAAAAACTTAAGAAAAATTTTGAAGAGGAACCAAACTGAAATCGCTGTGCGGGTGAATATATTTTTGAAAATAATTTGGTTGAATATTTTAATCCTGATGATTTATTAGGAATCCTAATTGAAGCAACTGATAAGAAAATTAAAAGTGAATTTAGTTTGAGATATAAGTGATGATATGAAACAACTGATAGTTCTGATAATTTTGTTGTAGAGAATAACAAAGATGCTGAGAAATGTGGTTTCTATTTACAAGCAAGAGATCTAAAAAAAACAAAATATGAGATTCGTAGACATAAAGGCAGAATTCAATTAGTTATTCGTTTTAAAGCTTATAATTTTGAGGAAGAACATGAAAAGGAGGCTAAAATTAGCGAAGCTAAAAAAAATGAATTAGTTGAAACTGCTAGAAGTAAGAGATTAAGCCATGGATAAATCAAATTATAGTTCCATTATTAAGTTATAGTCAAATTTATAATAAGCTAAAACTATTAGTTAAGGAGAGAAATTACTTAATGGAAGAAGTTGAATTTTCCTCGGGAGTTGATGTTATTACTTGACTAGAATTAGCTAATAAAGAAGTTAATTTTAATATTCAAAGAATTCAAGAGAAAATTATTTATAGAAAAAATCTTTTAAATTTAAAAGAGTTTAATTATAATGAAATTATTCTAAAAAAAATTAATTGATTTTTGTCTTCAGATTTTTCTGATAATTTGAAGTGTTCTGAGGGGAGTATTCAAATAGAAGAAATTAAATCAGTTATATCAATAAAAAAAAATGAATTTGAGAGTTTGAAAAATAAAATTATTTCTCAGATTAAAGATATCGAGTGATTGTCTGAGTTTTTGCATATTAATAACATAGAAAATTTTTCTCCATTGATTTCCACTTTTAGTATGCCAATTTTGGAAGATTATGAAGGAATAAAAATAATTGAAGCAACATTGGAAAAAATTATTATTAGCTCACGTTCCATTTTAAACAACAACAATGTTGATCTAACTTCAAGAAAAATGATATCAAATGGTATGGATTTGATTAGGAATTTTTTGCAGCAACCAAATAAAATGAAGATAGCTCAATTAATTGACAACTTAAAGCAGCTAGATGATAATGGAAATTTTTATTGAAAAATAAAAGTGATACCGCTGGAAAGTTATTTGAAAAAATGAGATCAACTTCGTTGATATCAGAATCAGATGATCATGCAAAGCTTTCAAATTTGAAAGAATTTATCTATAGAAGAAAAAGCTCAAAAGGAAAAAGAATTATCAAATAAGCTACAACTTAAATTAAGTAGTGCAATTATTAATTATCAAAGGTTAGGGAGAAAAAACAAAATGATTAAATCAAATAATAATAATGAAGAAACTTTAAGTATTGAAAAATTTGTTGAATTGAAAAAAACAGATATTTTGGATTCTGGATATAAAAGTTTAATACCAGTTGAAAAGATTGATTTTCTAGAAAATATTGTTGGAGAATATATCAGTAAAATTAACAGCTTAGAATCTAGCAACAGAATATTAGCTAACGAGAAAGATAATGCTAGAAAAAATGTTGATAAATTAACTAAAACATTGGCAGCAGAGTCACAAAAATCTAAGGAGTTAGTTGGTAGAGCTGAGAATATTGTTCGTGAGGAATTCTCTGATTTTGTTTATTTGCTTGAAATTCTGAAATTAGAAGCGAATGAGAAGAATAAATCATGAGTTAAAAAGTTATTGTTTGATAATGCAATTGAAGAACAAGGTTTGAGTGGTTTAGTAAAAGTAATAGAATTGAGAGATAAGCGAATTATTGAACGAGAAGAGAGAATTGAAATTTTAGAAACGGGGAAAATTTCACTTGAAAAAAAAATTAGTGAATTAAATTTGGAAATTGATAATAATTTAGTATTTAATCAACGGAATAATTCTAGGATGATGTCTGATCTTATTTTTGCTGAACAAACTATTCGTGAGTTACAATTAGAAGATAGAGCGGAAAATTATTCGAGATACAGTGAACAAAGGAAAGAAGAGGAAAATGAGGAACTTGAAAATAATAAATCTGATTTTGAGCAAATCTTTGATGTTAAGGAGTAAATTTTGTTAAGAAATGAAAAAAACAAATCCTCTAATCAATCCTGAGTTTTTAGCTGAAGCCAGAAAGATTGATGTTGGTAGGTCTGAAATTACTACTAAACTTAATCTTTCGGGATTTGGTTTGAAGGGAAAAGCAATAGTTTCTGGATTTCCCAATTTACAAGTTTTAAATTTATCTATCAATGAATTAGATAATCTGGAAATTAATAAAGATTCTATTGCTAATTTGGAAGTAATTGACTTGGGCTTTAATAACTTTAATAGTTTAGAATTTCTTGGGCAAATTAGGTTAGAATCAATTAAATCTTTGATTCTTAATAATAATTTTTTGAAAGAAGTGAAAATAAGTGATTTCTCTTCAATGATTAATTTGACTGAATTGGATTTAAGTAATTTAGAAAATTCTGTTGGCAAAAGAGTTAAGGATAACTCTGTTGTTTTTGATATCGATAAGAGCCAAAATAATGAATTTTTCCTCAGAATTCATCAAGGTTTAAATATCAATAATGCAAAATTTGATTCTCCTAAGATTTCCCCGGGTTATACTAATGAAGATTTTTCAGATCAAAAAAACAAAAAAATGAGATTTTTTCATGGAGAAAAAAATTATGAACAATATTTTCTTGTTAGTTTACCAACTATTTTTGTTCTATTTTTAGTTTCTAATTTAATGACATACATACTTAAAAAGTGAATGTATTATAAAAAATCTCAATTAAAATTAAATTGAAAGATTTCTTTAGTTATTTCTTTTATCTCTGTTTTTTCTTCGATAATTACTTTTATCTTGTTGCTAGTTTTATTATTTTATTTCGGAAATCATGCCTTTGATTATAATTGATTAACGCGTTATCTTTATTGCTTTAAAAAAATTATTAAAACTTGATTAATATAATTTTGTTTTTTTAATAGGAGTGTCAATTTTAGTTAGGAATGTTTTTTAATAAATAGTCTGAACGAATAAATTTATTAGTTTTTTAAAGAAACTAGTGGTTAACAAGGAGAAGAGAATAATCGTGATGAACTAAATTATTAGATTTTTTTAATGTGTATGTAGTGGAATATAAATCTAATAATTTAACATTTGAGAAAAAATACAATTTAAAGGATTTAAGTCAGATATGAGTGATGTTCAATTAAAATTATCGGAAAAAAAAAATGATTTTTTTTCTAAAGTACTAAAATTTTTTTCTACAATTATATTCTTTGTTTTTATTTCTCTTTTATCTAATTTTGTTACTTATGCATTTTATAAATTTGAAAATTCAAGTGTTGCAAAAAAATATTATACGGAATTTGTAGACAATAATGAAGGTTTATGTGATGAGTCGTGGATATCTAAAATTGACACCGAAGAAATTAAAAAAAAAATAAATTTTATTATCAATGGTACTGATGCTATGAGTCGTTACTCGAGAAAGTTAACAAACTTAAAATATGTCTCTTATTCTGGAAGAAATATGCTTTTTTATGGTCCTCCTGGAACTGGAAAAAGTTACCTAGCCAAAACAATAGCTAAGAATGTTTCTTCTCATTATTTGATAGTTTCTTCAGGAAGTTTTCAAGATACTTATGTTGGTAGTGGAGCTAAAAAAATAAGACGTATTTTTGAAAAAGCAATGGTTATTTCTTCTAGAGAAAAAAATCCAGTTGTTATAATTTTTGAAGAGATAGACTCAATCATTTCTGAAGGAAAGATAACTTCAAAAGATGATACTTTGATTAATACTTTCTTATCGTATGTTGATAAAATAAAAGATTTAGATTTTAATGTTATTATAATTGGAACAACAAATGAATTTAACAGAATTGAAAAGGCAGCCAAAAGATCAGGAAGATTTCAAAGTATATATTTTGGTTATCCTTCGAATTTTGAATGAATAGAGAAACTTATTAATAATGTTAAACATGAAATTGAAGAAAAAAATAAATTTTATATAACTGATAGTGGTTTAGAAGTTGAACTACGCATATCACCTAAATTTTGATCCAATTTATTAAATATTTTATCTGATCATAGACGTTATCAAGAAGAAAGAAAAATAATATTGAAAAATGAAGGATTAACTTTTCCTTTAGTTTTGAATTATGTTGAAGAAAAAATTTTTGAGAATATTTTGATAGCAGAGAAAAATTTAACAGCAGAGTTAGGTATTTTTATTAGGTAGCTTGGTATTATACAAATTAACATGATTTTTACAAAGAAGAAAAATTTAAGGAATAAAGTTGATAATATAAGATTAAGTTGGTTGTCAATGTTTCAAAATAATGGTTATTTAATGTTAGATTCATCTTCATTAATTCCCAATGAAGATGAATCATTGCTGTGAATAAATTCTGGAGTTGCTGCTCTAAAAAAATATTTCAACAATGAGTTAATTCCTCCCTCAAAGAATATGGTTAACTGTCAAAGAGTTATCAGGACAAATGATATAGATAGAATAGACTATAATTCTTATCACCAAACTTTATTTGAAATGTTGGGTTGTTTTTCGATTGGTGGTAATTTTAAAGAAGAGACAATTCCTTTGATCTGAGATTTTTTCACAAATAAAAAATTTTTAGGAATAGATCCAAAAAGGCTTTTTATAACTGTTTTAGAAAGTGATTTGGAAACTTATAATATTTGAAAAAAACAAATTGGAGTTGTTGATCTAAATATAATCAAAGGTTCGAATTCGACAAATTTTTGAGATATGGGTGATGGTCCTTGTGGGCCAAATACAGAAATATATTATCGTTTTGGTGAAATAAAAAATTTTTCTCTTCCAGTTACTCTTGAAGATTTTGAGAGTAAAGAATTTCTTGAGATAATAAACATTGTTTTTTCAGAATTTTATCATAAAAATAAACAGTTTTTACCTCTTAAACAAAAATGTGTTGATGTTGGTGGAGGTCTTGAAAGAATTGCTTTAGTTTTACAAAATACTAATAATACTTTTCAAATTGATATTTGAGAAAAACCAATTGAATCATTGAAAGAAAATTGTGATAAGAATTTGATAGATTTGAAAAATGAAGAGTGAAAACTTTATGTAATAGCTGATCATTTAAGGACTGTCATATTTGCAATTTGTGATGGGGCTTCAATTAATCATAAAAAGCGAGGTTATATCCTTAAGAAACTTTTAAAAAGAAGCGCTCTCCTTTCCTATACTTCAGGAATAAATGTCGATCAATTATTGATTCTTCATCGTAAAATAGTTGTAAGTAATTCTTATTTTTATAAATTTCTAGAATTTAAAAAGAAAGAAATTGAAAGGATTCTAAAAATTGAATTAAGTAATTTTGTTCTTAACTTTGAAAATTATATTAAAAAGATAAAAATATACCTGCAAGATGATCTTCAGAAAGAGATTTCTACTAAAATTGTTTTCTTCTGGTATGATACGGAAGGAATTCCTTTGGAATTAATTAGATTTGTTCTTTTTAGTGAAGGTAGGTCATTTAGTTCATTAGAATTTGGGAATATGTTGAAAGAGCAAAGGGAAAGAAGTTTTAAAAAGAGAAGAGAGCAAAATATTACCTCTTTTTAGTTTATTTAAATACAGGATGAATTATCATTATTTGGCAATAGATTTTGGAGAGAGTCATGTTGGAATTGCAGTAAGTAATGGTATTCTTGCTACACCTCTTGAAGTTTTTAATTATCCGCTGGGAAATTACAAAGTGTTAAAAGAGCATTTGCTGAATCTTGTTAATAAAATAAATCCTGTTGTAATTCTGATTGGTGTACTTTCCAATGAAAAAAGTACTTTGAAGATCAAAGAAATTTTTCTTAATATAGTTTTTTCCGACAAAAAATTTAGAAAAAAAATAATTTGATCAAATGAAGATTATTCAACAAAAGAGGCTATTCTCTTAAAAAAAAAAAAGAGAATGAGAGAAGATTCCATTGCTGCTTCTATTATATTGCAGAATTATCTTATGAATTTATAATTTTTAAATTAGTAAAGGAAGAAAAAATATGGAAAAAAGTGTCATAACTGGAGAAGCTTACAGATTAATGAAAAAGAAACTCAGTGAATTGGAAAAAGATAGTAAAGAAATAGCTAGTAAGTTAAGTTATGCGAGATTGGATGGTGATCTGTCTGAAAATGCAGATTGAATCGTGCTTAGAGAAAATTTAGAAAATGCTCATGATAAAATAAATAAAATTCGCAATTTACTTGAAAATTCTGAGTTAATTGAGGAAGATTTTGAAAACAAAGGGAAGTTTGTTCGTTTAGGAAGTAAAATTCTTTATAAAACAATTGATGAATTTAATCCTAAAAATGAAACATTAGAGATTTTAATAACTAGTGAAATAGATTCAGATCCTTTTATCGGAAAAGTTTCATGTAATAGTCCCCTTGGTTCTTCGTTGATTGGGAAAGAAGTTGGTGATATAGTTGAATTCATTGGCTCTGGAAAACCCCCAAAAAACTACAAAATAAAGATTATAGAAATAAAATAATGTCGACTGTTAATGTTTTAGTTTTTCGAGGTTCACTTCAAAATGAAGGTAATATTTGAGCTTTAGAATCTCAAAGTACAATTATAATTATTGGAGCTGGTAAAGATAATCCTTATGTTGTAAAAAGCATTTTAAATATTGATTATTTAAAAGAAAACAGAAAAAAAATAAAAGCAGTATTGATTATAAATTCTTCTCCAAAAAATAGTGGGAATATTCAGAATTTATATGATGAGTTAGAATTAAATGTCCCTATTTATGGTAGCAAAGATACAAAATTAAATTTAGAAATTTATTATGAGTGCAAAAAAGATTTATTAAATAATTTTATTGAAGTTGATGCTATGACGAAAGATATTTTGATTGATGATTTCTTTCTTTCTTTTTTTTTTCTTGATAGCTTTTTTTTAGGAAATATAGGCATATTGATTTATAATGATGATTATGCTTTTTACTATTTAGAAGATTTTTCTTTCAATGTTTTAAGCAATAACAAACTTCTTTTTAAACCATTTTTTTTTCAAAGATTTAGAAAATTTTTATCTCTGAGAAGAAAGAGAACATACTTTATAACTGGCCTTCAAAACTTAAATTGAAATAACAATGGTTCTCTTTCTTTAGAATCAAAAAAATTCATTATTAAAGATAAAGAAATTTTGTTGTTTATTTATGATTTTGATTTACTTCATATTGTTGAAACTTTAGAGATTGCTAAAGATTTTAATTTGAAAGTTAATGTTTTGGACAAGAAGATGTTTAAATTTCTCAGAAGAGTTTTTGAGGGAAATTTCATTTATAATATAATTGAATCTAGCGATTCTACAAAGAAAGAAAAAATAAATCTTTTAACTTTAAATGATCAAAATATGAAAGAGAATGCTAGTTCTTACATCGATGATGAAAAAAAATATTTGTTAGTTTCTTGTCTTTTTCCTATGAGTGGAGGTGCTGAAAAATTAGCAAGATTTGTTGATTATTTACATTCTAAAAATAATGAATTTCTAGAATTAGGAAAAAGTGAGAATTTGAGCATTGGTGCGAATTTTTATGATTTAAAATTTATCTTAAAGAATTTAAATCCAAATGGTTTTATATCGCTACAAAATAGTTATAAGCATGAAAAATATCTTAATGAATTGAAACCTTTTAAGCCAATTATGATTCCTAATTGTAGTTATTTCAACTTGAATTTAAAAAAAGTAATGCCTATAAAAACAAGCAGGCAATTTCTAAATACAGAAAACCTTTTGCTTATACAAAGAGAAAAATTACTCAAAAGTGGATTGCTAGTTATATTTTTAACAGCATTTTGGCAAGATGAAAAATTGAATATTTCAAAAATAAGAGCAAATTCTCTTTCCATTTCAACAACGATTGATTTAAATAAAATAGAGAAAAGAATTAAACAGTGATGAGAGACAAAAATAATTACTGATTTCTCTTTGCTGGTTTCTGATTCTAATATTAAGCAAAATATTGAAAGAAGACTTTCTGGATTGTTAAAAAATTATCTTTCTTTTGAAAATGATATTGAAATGGAAGATCCACTTTTCTTAGTTTTTATAAAAAAATAGGGAATATAAAAAATGGACTATAATATTAATTTGGAATTTGGAAATTATTTAAGAGAGTGAAAAAGAATTTGCTCAAAATATAACTTGAATTGAAAAAAAAGTTTTATTAAATGAAATCTTCCTAGTGATTTATCATTTGATTTTGCTGTAAATATTGCTTTACCAATTTCTCGAATATTAGGAAAAACACCATATGAAACTGCATTAATAATAAAAGAAGAATTTTCTGTTAAATCTGAATTTATAATTGTTGCTAATGAAAAAGGTTTTTTAAATTGTAGCTTTAGCGATAATTTTTACAAAAACTATTTGAATCAATCTCTTGCTAAAAATTTTCTTAGTTTTCAAAAGAAAGATTGTTGTGTAAATATAGAATTTGTTTCTGCAAATCCAACTGGATATCTTCATCTTGGTCATTTGAGGAATGCAGTCATTGGTGACACATTGGCAAATATTTATCGCTTTGCTGGTTATAACGTAAGTAAAGAGTATTATATAAATGATAGGGGGAATCAAATTAGTGATTTAATTGATTCTATTATTTTTTATTGTTCAGAAGAAAAAAAAAATGAGTCAAAAATTACTGAAAAAAACTTAGTATATAAAGGAAATTCTATCGAAGAAGTTTCGTCATTTTTAATTAAGAATAATTTTTTTTCTAAAGAAAAAATAGAATGAAGAAGTGAAGAGTTAAATAATGAAGTTATAAATTTTTTTATTAATAAGATTAAGCATGATCTTCTCCTTTGTGGAATTAAATTTGATAATTGATTTTCAGAAAAAAAGATGTATGAAAATAAAAATGATTTTTCTGAAATTTTGAATTATTTTAAGTCGAAAGGTTTTAGTTACTTAAAAAATGGAGCACTTTTCTTGAGAACTAGTTTGATGGGTGATGACAAAGACAGAGTTATGATAAAAGAAAATGGAGATTATACTTATTTTCTTTCGGATATAATTTATCATAGGAACAAACTTAAGAGATCAGATATTGTAATTGATATTTGAGGGAGTGATCATCATGGTTATATTGAGAGAATTTTTGGATCCCTTAAAATCTTAGGTATTGAAAATGTAAGAGATAGATTGTCTATAATCTTGATTCAAATGGTTACTCTTTTAACTAAAGATGGAAACAAAAAATTTTCAAAAAGATTAGGAACTAGCATTGATATACAAGAAGCTTTAAAGTTAATAGAAAAGGATCAGCTTAGATTTTGTTTTTTGGAAAAAGAAGTAGACCACTCATTGACATTAAATTTTAAAACCCTTTGTGATCAGAGAGAAAAATCTCGTCTTTATTACATACAATATGCCTATGCTCGTTGTAATCAAATATTGAATAAGTGAGATTATTTTAGAAAAGAAAATGATAATGATTTGTTAATCAAAGATTTGTTTCTTCTTAACAGACCAAAAGAAAGAGAAATTTTAAATAATTTAGTCTGTTTTCCTCAGATTATTAATGAAATTGTTGAAACAAAAAAAGTTTTTATTGTTGTTCAATATTTACAATTATTATCAAAAAACTTTCAATCATATTATCAATCTCATCAGATTTTAAATAATAAATCCTATGAATTATCAAAACAAAGAATTGTTCTTATTAAAATTGTAAAAGATATTCTAAATAAAGGACTTGAATTTTGCGGAGTTAGTTCTCCAGAATTTATGAATAAATTAGATAATATTCATTTTTTGTAAATTGTATCTTATTTTGTCAGATTTATCAAATTCTTTAATTGATGATAATCTCTCTCATTCCTCAATCATTTCCTTTTCTTCTTTGTTGTAATATAGTTCTCCCATTTCAAAACCTATTATTTCTATTATAAATAAAAAATCATCTATGTAAGTTAGTGCTTTTTCTTCATCTCAATATTTATCTTTTTTGATCTCTATGTTTATCTCATGGATAATA
>JAABUG020139725.1:0-16961 GCA_011319215.2 Scortechinia acanthostroma
CGAATTCAAATTATGTCAATCGGTTCAATCCTTCCGGTAACTTCTCGTCTGTTTCAACTTCTTGTCATGTGAGCTCTGGGATGTAGGACACTACCAGGGTAGCATTTAACTATCGCGTGCTCTATATCGTTCCATATATACACCAAATATATACATCAAATGCCATTCAATGTTATACACACTGAGTACATTAAATGATATCGACTGCGTCCCTTGAAGATGGTGATGGATCAAGAAAAGGATATGCTCATAGAAAAGTTTCAAGGTGCGTCAGTGCGAGAGTCAACCAAAAATTAAACCAATGGGTATGGTACAGATGAAGCGAAAGCGCAGAATTGTGTACTAAATGTCTTTTGAAGAGAAATGAAACGCCAGACTATGCAACCCGGGACATGTAAATAGTGAGGAATCGAATGGTCGTTATCGTAAACCGATGGGAAGAATATACATAGTGACGGGTTAGTATGTTATTTTTCGAGCTTTCGGTGAGCTCTTGTTAAACGATACGGAAGCGGAGTAGTCCGCTTGGGGAGACTGAAGGATCTTCGGTGCCGTGAGAGTCCTCGTTTCGCTCTGGCGGTCGAGATGTTAGTGAGATATGTCGAAGGCCTAGTCAGCATTAATACTAACCTAGTTCGTTCCCAGATCTTAGTCTCCTCGTTGAAATGGTGGCTAGGCAAACGGCAAGTCAGTCAAGGACCCAATGGCGAAGCTTCAAGGACCTACCCCTGGAAGTCAACTGTAGTCAACGCCTTGGAGCCGTATTCTTCCACAAGAAGATCGGTGTATTTGTAAGGGACTTTGACAGGAAAGTCTTCAAAGTAACTATTCCGAAGCGGAAAGATATCGGATTCCTAGAAAGCACTAAGCAATCCATCTCGTGTTACCCTTGTACCGCAGCCACTTACGTCGAATCTGTGGCCATCCTTGCACATGAGAGCGCCCGATTGACCCTTCTCTCTTAACTCATCATCCTTGCGCACCGCAGTTATATCAATGAAAAGCCCCGAAGAGGTGTCGATCCATCTCGCGTCAATAACATTCGCTTTGTCCTCAGTGGTTCGAACCACATATTGCGGGTTGATTTCGAGAAGGTAGTTTCGCCCACCATCGACATCCGGAAGTTCGAAATGATGCTCGGTCATGTTGTAATATTCGGCGAGGAAGTGTATTGTCGGCTCCGTAACCTGGACGTCGAGGTCATTGTCCCATGGAAAGATCTGAATGCAAGTCAACGTTATGTTCCCACGTTGCCTGTTTGATAAACCATGGGACCGGGTTACCAACTTTCTGGTTCCACCACCACGCCAGAAGAGTTCCATGCATTATCCAAGTCTCTGCGCCAAGATCCGCCATTGTCGACAGATACGTCTGAATGAGTGCTGCCAAATGAGGTATTGTGTCTTCCTCAGGGAGGGGTTCATCGGCGAATCTGTGAAATCGTCAGACAAACGATCGAGTCGGAGAACTGCAGACTAGCTCACCGTCCGTCATAGTGATAATGGAAGCTGCGAGGTCAGTCAACAATCTCGAAGAAGAGAATTGTGTGCAATTCAACACTTACTCGGACTCCTCTAATGATGCGTTAGCGCTATGCCGAAGAAAGAGAAATATATGCATCTCTGGATGAAAGAAAGCACCAGGGCAGCCGCCGAGAAGGGACACTTACTGAAATATTTCTTTCCCGGTTCACCTCCTTTCCCACTGTAATCCTTGAGAAACTTGGCTCTCACACTCATGAAATCGACATCGGAATCGGCGTTACCCAAAGCCACGAGCGCGAGCAGTAATCCATGAAGATAGAGAAGGAAAGTTTTTGAGAGAAGATGCATAGCGCATGCAGGGATGATGGTGTGTCTGATTCTGATTTAAACACTGAACAACAGCATACTCCTAACGATGTATAGAGAGTGTGGAACAATATCAGTTGGTGATGGTGTTGCACTGGTATACGGAAAAGGCGGAAATGTAGATGGTTGACAATGACGACTGCTTCGGGAGACTGATATCAGGAGGGAGGTAGGAAGTGGGTATGGGCCGCCTGAGTCTCAAGCTGCGTAATTATAATAATGCAAATTATTATTACAGAAAGGGAAAGACTGTGCAGTGGATAAGAAGGATGAGAAATGCAAAGAATCAAGGATCGAAACAGTCCCAATGGCGATGGAGATAGTCTAATTTCTCAGACTAGTTGAGAACCTGAAAGATTTTTGAGAAGAAATCTATACATACTTGGCTCCATGACGAACAATCAGATCTCCATCTTAAGAGAATTTGAGACTATGGGTACCTGGTACCAAACCTTACGGCGTCTTATCTTGCACCAGTCGCGTGCTCACTTACCGCAGACTCTAAGGCCCTGTTTCTATTAATTGATGGAGTGCCGATCCCGTAGAATTCCATGGCGCTATTAATTGATTGAATTCTACGCTAGTCTACGTAGTCTCTTGCTCTCCGTGGCTCCGTGCGAACTTGCTTGCCAAGTGCAGCCCTGCCGCGCCTTGGCAGGAGACAACGCTGATCCATCATTTGATGGCGGTTGACCTTCTTCATGAACGAATATCTGCAAAGGACTGTTGATGATTCCTTGGTCTACTCTGTATCCGTCCTACTTATCTATGCCTAGACGTCTGTGTTCTAACTACAGCACAACTCAGTAGTGCACTATGCTTGCTTTTACCCCTATTCTTCAGACACACCGTCCGTAACGTTCTGTCACAGGCTTACGTATGTTTTTCAGGTGAGTTCAGCAATTGGACATCATGGTTAGAATCGCGCAAGACATAGCTTACTGTTTGTATAATCCATACCATTAATACGCGGCAATTCCTTCCAAAATGCAGTGCATAGTGGACTAATTTTCGTGCGATTCTCCCTGTGATTCGATGTTTGGCTGGAACGCCGCTGGAACGCCGACAAACCGAACGGGGGCCGCGTCAGCTATCCGCCTTCGACCAAGCACAGAATCTTGCTCCGTATTATTGTTGACATACGTGGGCTTCGCGTTATTCAAATTCGTTATTTAGCCCCTTCATTGTGTTTATTTTGTATTTTCAGAGTGTTCGTGTTATGCTTTGATCTCGAAGGGGATGGACTAATATTTCATCATTGGAGACTCGGATATCTTGTGCTGAAGAATATGGTCTGCCTGTGGCCTGTGGAGCCCAAGGCGTCAACCAGTCCACAACTAACTTGAAAGGAGAAAAGAACTAGACAACCAAGCTTAAGCCAACAAAGGCCTTCTGACCATCGGCAGCAGAACGATTGCAGAATTTGGGACAAAACACTCTGTGTTCCCCGTGGCTGATGCGCCATGTCACACGTTACTTGTGCGATTGAAACGTATCGTGCAGAGGACGCGAGTCAAGCCTCTAGCCTGACTGTAGCCTCCAATAACGTTGTTGGTCCGCGAAAGGGGCAGCATCCAAGCTTTGACTAATTCAGACCCAGCTTCGTCCAGCGACGCTCTGAATTGCGGCTTCGTCCGTTCTGCGGCTGCGAACGAGGCCATCTAGTATGCCCTTGCGCCCTTGACAGGCTGATCTTGTAGAATATCACGCTCTTGGACCGTTGAACGCCGATCACAGGATGTAGATCTTGGGCTACTTTGACAACATTGGGCAGATCTTGAAGGGAGCTTCCCGGGAGCGTGGGGAAACTTTCTTTCAATAAGATAAGGTCTTGCCCTGGCCATCGTCTACAGCGATCAGGGGGGCATCAGATGGCAGTTGCACCCGCAATTTCTGTTCAACTGGGAAGAGCGCAAACCAACATTAGCACCGCCGGCGAATGGAAAGCGTCATGGTTTTGTTGCATGCTTCTTGCTAGTATGGTGCAATTGGCACAAAGTCCAAGTGTCCTGGCTCGGCGTCCATGGCGAATTGAAATGGGCCATCATCAAGCTCAGCAAGGGTTTCCAGCCTTTCTCCTTGAAATAATCAGGCAATCTGGTTAAGAAGCATCTGAAAATGCGCGCAATGGCCACCATCAGGGACTACCCGAAATTTGACAGTCACGACTCCAGCTGACGAGGGGAAATCGACACATAGGCTGTTGCCAGAGCAGAACAGTCCAGCGTCCACCTCCTTGAGCAAATTCATGGACAGCTAGAAGTCTGGTGACACGTGCTGCCAAATATCAATATTTGCTCATCCGGGGGCCAACAAATATCCTTACAGACTAACGCAGGATCGGCTCCTGTATCATCTGCGAGTTGCTCCATGTCGAAATAGCTGTCATCACCTTGAGATCACCGTTTAGCGGTAGCGTCGAACAGCTTCATGTGAACACCCAAGCGAACGGTCATGGCTGATGGCTCTGGCCTGCATCAGCTTCCCTCCCGAGATGCAGAATACTTGAGAATTTACAGAAAATAGGGCCCTGAAGGAGGCCTCCAACGGCGCCTTATAAGTGCCAATCAATCCTTTGCAACCCTGCAGCGACACTTTGCGTTCATGCTCGTCCACAGCCTGCTCTGACAGTAGCGATGGCAGACCTGATGGTCTTCAACGAGTTCACTGCCACCCATTTGTAGGATATTGCAATCAAAGCTTTTGGGTGAGAAATGAGATATATGTCTCCCAGCACAATCTCAAAGCAACATACCAGACATTTTTCATATACCTCTATAAAAAGACGGGAAAGCCGTGGCATGCCCGGAGTTAATGAAATAACTCGGCCATGTCGGCCCGTTTTCTTTGCCTCATAGACCAAACCCGAGCTCTTTCAGTCGGTCACACACGACATAAGCCGAGTTCGTAAGCTTATCTCCGTAGCCCGGTTATTCTCATGACGTGAGACAAACGCTGATAAGGCTACAGATAACCTTTCGGACTGCTTAGTCCGGAGCTCTGGTAGTACACAGATAAGCAGGCGCGCCGACCCATCTCTGGGAGGCTCCCCGCTCCTTAGCATGAACTTCGACACTTGCAGTCAAGTCTCCGACTCCTGCAATAGATGAATCATGCTTTGTGCTCACATTCTTATCTTATCCAAGGATTAAGGCAATTCTGCTCCCCGAAGGTTCATTATAGCCGCCGTTGCGCATTTTATACAGCAGGAATACCTTCACTGAGACCCCAATGCATTGCAGACATCGTTAAGCCTCCTCATCTGACAACTGGGTACTTGAATCTCTACCCTATATCGGTTTATCCTGAATCCTGAGAGAAGTTGTGCAAGGCTGCA
The DNA here is from genome assembly GCA_011319215.2 of Scortechinia acanthostroma. Taxonomy (NCBI): domain Eukaryota; kingdom Fungi; phylum Ascomycota; class Sordariomycetes; order Coronophorales; family Scortechiniaceae; genus Scortechinia; species Scortechinia acanthostroma. The sequence continues at coordinate 5,188 of JAABUG020139725.1, forward strand.
AGCACGGGTAGCGGATATTTCATCCGCCGATTTGGGCTTTGAGGGCGTAGTACTTACCAGATATGGTACTTTAGGAACGCGTACCCGCCTGAACTCGTCTTAAGTTGTTTGATTGGTCACATATAAGGTTTAGCTTGAGCGCCGGGGAGATAAAGGATATTGATTCGTCAGGTTTTGGATTGTTTGCAGGGGTCTTCTTTGCTTTTTCCATGTGTGCTTACTGCTTAGGGAGGTAGAGCCTTGGGACGGTGTCTAACTCACCTAACAAGACTTGGGATAACAAGAACGACAAGTATGCAACTACCTAGGCATACTAACTGAGAAGATTCCTGCAAGCAAGTCGACTGCAGATCTCAACTGTCCCTTGTTTAATCACGCTTTTGATCCTTCTCAAGAAGCTTATTCTCAGATGGTTGGATACAGATCGAGTTCCAGCCTTCCAAGGTCTTGATTGCCCAATCTCCACTTCTGAGCCAGCCAAGCGCGGCAGCCCAAAACTCCAAAGTCAAAGTGAGTGCCGGCCAGAGCGGGTAGTCTACTAACCCATCATGAAGGCGCACCGATACCTACCTTAGTCAATTTTAGGTTGATAAATCAGAGAAAAGGAGAAAAAGACGCCTGCCACCTATTTACCTAACTTGCAGCCCTGTGGCTGAAGTCTCACTCACATGATAGAGGCTTGCTGTCTCTTTGGTCCCTCCATATGGGTAGGATTTCTCCTCCAGGATGAGCTCCAATTCTCCTAACGGAGCAGCCAACCAATTGGATTTTTTCCACCATTGTGCGTCGAATTGAACTCAGAAAGTTCTTCTTGGCGTTTGAAACAGAGCATTCAGGAGTCTGAACAATTTCTTTACTCGATCCATTCTTCGAATACTGATCCAAAATCATATTTCGTCATGCCATATCTGGCGTAACGATCAGGGCGTTCTCATTGACTTGAATCGCTTGTGGTTCCTTCTCGTGCCACGCTTACTTGACCAATATCAGTACGGATATATTGGTCGAGATATGGGGTTCGACTTGATTGACCCGAGCTCATCGTCAGCGGCTTCTGTCAATTCTTATATCGGGTGGTCTCATTTTCTCATACCTGTCACTACACTTTTGATAGTTTGGCCTGATTTCTACCGTCTTGCATATCCACAGCGGTGGATTCAGGGACAATGTCAGCTACCTCCGACGTGGTCGCCACGGATGGTGGTCGATCGCAGCAAACAGCCCCGTCGCAGCAATTGAATCGTTCCTGTGAATCATGCAGAGGTCTCAAAGTTCGCTGTATCCCTGATCCAGCCACAGCGAACCAATGCCAGCGGTGCACAAAGACTGGAAGGGTTTGTATCTTTGTAGCGCCCCAGAGACGACGGCCACGGAAGCGAACCGATTCCAGAGTTGCTCAATTGGAGAGGGAAATGCGGCAGATGCGTTCCCTATTGAAGGACCGGCTCCATGCGGACGACAGCGATGCAGAAAGTGTGGATAGCGAGGACGACGAATCGCCGGAACGTGATTCGGCTATCGAATCAAAAGAAAACCTATCCTCGATCCCCGAGGCGCCCAGCAGTGTCTCAACATCAACCAGGCATACGGATCATTCTGGTGGTGTTCCACTGCCTTCGTATCCCAACATTGTCGAGAGCAGCTCGGTCTCCATCCCCACCTTCACTCCTGGGTTCAGTGGATACAACCCTGAAATGCCATTAGGAGATGACATTATCGACCGGGGTGTGATTCCCTTGGAATACGCCAATGAGCTGGTGGCGTTCTTCATCAGAGATTTGATGGCCTTCGCTCCGGTCATCGTGCTGCCTCCTGAGACTACCGCATCGCAGCTGCGTCATTCCAAGCCCATCCTTTTTCTTTCCATCATTGCCGCTGCCGCTATTGCCGTAGATTCAAGCGTTGCGACCGTTCTTAATCAAGAGCTCGTTCGGCTCTATGCGGAACGATTCTTCATTCATGGCGACAAATCTTTAGAGCTAGTCCAGGCATTGGTGCTCATGACGGTCTTCTACTACCCGCCCGACTCGCCGTTGAAATTGCAGCAGTTTCAGTACACGCACATTGCAGCTACCATGGCTTTGGAAATTGGTTTGGCGTCCAAACGTAGAGTATCTCCAAAAGCGAGCGGGAAGAAAGACAAGCGGAATGCGTATGACGAGCAAATGGCGGAACAAGCGAGAGCGATATTGGAGTGTTACCATTTGGCTTCTAAGTAAGGATCGAGGAGCGCCCGGCGGAAGGGCAAGCTGCTGATTACTTGAAACAGTGTCGCAATGAAGACTCGCCGTCCTAATCTGCTCTTGTTCAACGATTGGATGAGTGAATGCGTGAAGCACCTAGAGAAATCGCCAAATGCCATAGACCGACATATGGCCACCTGGTTCGAACTTCAAAGAATCGTCGATGAGGCCATGACTTCCTTCGGTCTCGATGACACAAGTTCCACCGCGCCGTTGACAGAATCTCGCGTTCAGGCGGTATTGAGGTGGTTTGACAATCGAATGCTGAATTGGAAGAAGAATACACCGGCGGACATGCTCACAGGTGCGCTTCCGTCCCGGCCATGACTTGGAAGTACCTAGCTCACTCTTCTCCCCTTCAGTGCCCATGAGCTTCGAGTACCATCACACCAACCTTGCCGTATATGAACTGGCAATCGGAGCAGGCTACCGAGACCCTGATGCGATCAAACAGGAACATTACACGCTTCCGAGGCCGGAAGGTGATCGCCGAAATCAACGCGCCAGTACTACTCTCAGCGCCGTCCGCGTAGACATAACGATCAAGTGGATGCATACAGCTCACGAGATGCTCAATTTCTTCCTCAGTTGCGATAATGAACTCATGCGGAAGCTCCCGAACTTGATATACATGCGTGTGGGCGCGGCGATGCTGTCTCTTTTGAAGATATACTTCACCGTGGTATCAGGCGGTTTGGGAGAATTTGTGACGCCGGAGTCCGTCAAGGTTGAAATGTACCTGGACTCAATGGCAAGGAGACTCACCGAGGCGAGCGGCGGCCAGAAGTACAAGATCCCCAGCCGATGGTATATTGTGCTTGCCGTCAAAGCTCGAAACTGGTACGATCGGCTGCAGCAGCGGCTAGCGCAGCGGGAAAGTGGCTTTGCGTCTCAAATGGAGGCGCTCCAATCGATTCAGATGCAAATGCCAGCCCATGCTCCTCAGGACTCCGGTCTCGTCAACCAAAGCTGTTCTACGGAGTCGCTCGTCATGGATGCAGGCATCCTGCAAGGTCCTCCATATTCCACCATGGGTAGTGGCTATGGAGCTCCAGTGGCCATGAACCAGATGTGGCATGTCGACCAAAATTATGCGCCAACATCTCTGGGCTACCAATATCAGGAATATCAGCCGCCCACTTTGCCATCTCAGTATGGGTACGTGGCACAGCATCCAAGCTTGCCCTTGGAAAACAACCAAAATCAATCGCCATTAAGTCGTAGAACTGGGATGGAATTGGACGGCTGGCTCCCAGCTGGGAGTATATTCGGGGCACAGATGTTACCTGAATTTTGATGATTCGGTAGCATTCTTCCGGGCTGAACTCTGCCATCCAGTCAGTTGATTAGGCATGTCGCGCCAGTCAAGGGCTTTCTGACCTAGTCAGCCTGCTTGAGGCCATACATACTTCGTGTTAGCCTTCTGATTAAAAGACCACGACAGTCAATGAACTATAGTTATGACGGTGCCATCACTCACCGTTCCTCAGGGAGGGGAATCGAAAAGATCACTTCCAGGAAATGAAGAAGAAACGAAGACAAGGAGGATGTAGATAGAATCCTACCCCGGCAGAACTTCGGTACGGAAATCTAATCCATCTCATTGACTCACGGAGCATCGGTGAACACGGAACCTCCGGTATGTATGGAGTCTGTATCCGATTTGGCATGTCGTAGAAACGCCCAGCCACGAAATCCGAAATCCAGCAAATCATCATTATTATTATTGAGACCCCATCAAAACATCGTGGGCCTTTCGACCGGCATTGGATCTGCTGGGATGAACCGAGATTAAACCGTCGGACTTTGGAATAGTAGCGCCCCTCGCTTAGATTCCTAGGATCCTCTATGGAGCTGTGGGCTCCAGCGAAATCAGAGCATGCAGATTGGATTGGGTAATATATTGACTATATTCCATATATCTTCCGAGGCAGACTCGGCGTTATGTTCGATTCGAAGTAACGAGATACTGTGCAGAGATGTGTGGGAAGCTTAGTGGTTGTCGGTTGTATACCTTATGCTCCCTAGTAGTCTCTATCAATTATGCCAGCAGTAGCAAGATGAAAACTGCAGTCGAAGGCAAATGAACCGATCTGATTAGATACGCTCTGATCAATTGATCCATGATTAACGGTCCTCTGATCTGATTTCCTCTTATGACGTATAATGGCGTAAACCCTCACTCCCTTTCGCCGCTCTGTCTTTTAATGGTGCCAAAGATATCGATAATGTAGTCTACATACCTCTCTATGCCATTGTAATTATCGCGCAATGACACTGAATATATCACTAAGACATCAAATCATGGCTGAACTTAACCGTAAAGAAGCATCTACCAGTAAGTTCCCCTCCTATATTCAAGAACAACCACTAAGCGGCTGTCATCCCCAGAGGCTCTCCTAGACAACGCCAGGCGCTACAACGATAGCGTCAACGAGGCCCTCAACGACCCCGAGCAGAATACGACTGGCGCGCAGTTTGACAAGAGCAAGTATCCCAATGCACCGGTCTTTGATAAGGGTAGCACGACCAAAGTGTCGGTTGATATTCAACCTACAGGGAGAATGTGAGTTTGTTCACTCCTTGGTCTTTCGGCTTGCCGGTGGAGATTGATTGGGATGTGGTTCGGCAGTTGCTGATTGATGCCGTATCAGGATCGATAAAACGAGGGATCCTGCTGGGGTTAGGTGATTAGCTACTCTGGGTAGTCTAGATGGCTTGGTTGCGAGGTCTTCTTGTGCTCCATTGTTGTTTCGACTTGTTCCCGTGTACGGAGTATGATCAGTACTTGACGTTTGGTCTGGATGTCCTGGCAGTATAGTCGAAGTTCGACGGTTAACCTGCATAGTCTGCAGCGGGTGGTAAGGGTAGTCGGCGGCAGCTCAGTAGTTCAACCAACTAGGTAGTGGTCTTCTTAAAACAATAGTCATCTCTTGCTTTTGCATGCCAAGCTGTGAAACCTATCTGTGGCAGACTCATGCCCCCAGGATTGAGAAAGTATGAGCTTGCATTATCAGTTAATCCACCAGACCGACATCGTAGATCTTGTGAGGCGCATCGAGCAAGTCGAACTTATTCGAAAGGCAGAATAATTGTAGAATCATATTTCTGCCTCGAAATGCTTCCTTAAAGATGGCGTAACCGATGAAGGAATTTCAGTCTCCTGTTGAAGACCTGAAGCTCCTCAAGGGATGAGAGAGTTATTTATTAACTTTACTGACCGACGGAGTCTCCCGTTGCGCGCAAACTGTTGGTCAACTCCAATTGCCGCATGCGGATCACCCAATAACGGAACCATTCCCCCTGATCGCAGTCGGTCTTTCAACAGGATTCCACGATCGTCCGTTTCACAACAAAACAGCAGGGAGAGGAGTGAGTGTGTGCGATTTCGATTTCCTCCCTCCTTTGTTGCTGCTGCCTAACCTGCCACTCGCCTCTATTTCAGATCTTTTGTTATTGAGACTTCCTGCCCCTCAATAGCTTAGGTCTCGTGGCCTTGAACGCTCCTTTCCACGCGGCCTTTTCGACCTCCAATGCTTGGACTCAGAATTGGAAGGTTCTTTTGCGCGAATGGGTGATACTGCGTGGTTCGAGTTGGAATACACTACAGGAGGCTTCACCTTCGGGAACGAGTCTAGGAAACCGGCGAAATCGCTTTAGCACGAAACATCCATGAAGAATGACCTCACCCTCAAGTGCCGCTATTGACCACACTGTCGATTCTTCCGCTCTTCCAAATAACTATCAGACGGAGGACAGTAGGAATGGGGAAGCGGGAGCGAAGCCGGAAGATAACAAAGCGGATGCAGATGTGGTAGAAGAGTTAGACGACTTCGGGCTTCCCATCCGCCCCAAAGCTACACGGTCAGCGGACGAATCACCCGACGAGGACGAGACGTTTCATGATGTTGAAGAGACACGGTTACCCCAAGACAGTCGCGACGAAGCTTTGAGCTCCAAGCGCGAGCCGGATGGAACCTCGAACACCGTTACAAGCTTCGACAAAGATCACAATGGGGTCAAGACAGGGTGTTCCGGTGAGACGAACGATGGATCGGCGCTACCGAAGAGTGAGACTACTTCCTCCGAGAACGATAAACCCTCCACCTCCCACGATCTTTCCTGTGAGAATGACAGGCAAAGCACACCCCCACCGGCCTACTCAAGCTTAGACAACCACGATTCTGTTCATCAGTCCCCTTCAAAACATAAGAGGCATTCAAGCCTCAAGCCGTCGGAGTGGTCTCACCAGCGACTGAGCGAAGACAAAGAAGCCAATTTGGAAAGCGATGAGGAAAGCGACGGAGAATGGAAAGAAATGCCTGCCCTGGGCGAATTCGATGTCTACGACGATTACGGGCGATTGGTTGCTCGTGGCGCCAAAGAAGAGGGTGATGACGCAGTCTATCAGGGTCTGGGTGGCGCTGGAAAGGGATATACTCGAGTACAACTTGACGAAGACGCACAGTCGGCGACAAGTTTGGATCAGGACACAAGCTATCTCTTCAAGGAAGCTGCCGGTAACTCTGTAGGAGTAGAAGGGGAAGAGCTGCGGGACCCGCTCAGCCAACTACAGGCTACAAAAGATCTTCTGACTGAAAGTCAAAGGATTGCTTATGTGGGAGTGACGCGGCTGGTCATCTACCAGATGACCCAGGATTTGGAAAAGATACCAACAACTAAGGCTTCTCGCAAGGTGAAACAGAAAGCGGCTGACGCCATGAGGAAGTGGGGTCAGACAGTCATGGGAAGGATTTATACGCACATGGAGATCGATCCTGCGGAGCAAATAATGATTGAACAATTGGCTGAGCACGGCGTTCAGCCTGCGGATCTTGTTCGACCACTGATGCAAAATGCTCGGGTCAAGAATCCGATGGCGGATGAGCTCAAGTCTCCGAAGGCATCCACGTCCTCGACTGCGTCTCCTAGCTTGAAGGAGAACAGCCGAGAAAGCTTATCTACCGCATTTGAAGGTGCTTCCGAACCGACTTCTCCTCCACCTTACGAAACGCACAACGATGACGACCTACCGGAAGTGCGAACGCCGTCGCAGATGCCTACTTCAGCAAAGATTGACATTGACCTTCGTTGGACCGTCCTTTGCGACCTATTTCTCGTTCTTATTTCGGATTCGGCCTACGATGCCCGATCCCGATCCTTACTGGAAAGAGTCGGCAATTCTATGGAAGTGTCCTGGTTGCAGATTGCCCGCTTTGAGAAGCGTGTCATTGATGCCCTCGAGATGCAAGAAGCTGCGGAGAAAGAGACTTGGGATGAGTCTGATCACATGGAGAAGCGTCGCAAGATGGCGCTGAAACAGAAATATATGATTATGGGTTTGGCCACTGTTGGGGGAGGATTGATCATCGGTCTCTCCGCCGGTCTCCTGGCTCCGGTCATCGGTGCTGGTCTTGCAGCGGGCTTCACAACCGTCGGTATCTCTGGGACCAGTGCTTTCTTAGGAGGAGCTGGTGGGACCGCCTTGATCGCTTCCGGTGCTACCTTGACAGGAAGTACTATCGGTCTAAGGGCTTCACATAGACGCACTGGAGCAGTTCAGACTTTCGAGTATCGTCCTCTCCACAATAACAAGAGGGTCAACTTGATTGTTGCGATTTCAGGCTGGATGACGGGCAAAGTCGATGACGTTCGACTGCCGTTCAGTACAGTTGATCCTATTATGGGCGACCTTTACTCAGTCCTATGGGAGCCGGAGATGCTTCAGAGTATGGGTGCCACCATCAACATTCTAGCCACAGAGGTAAGTGTCCCCGGAGTTTGGCGTGGCTTCTCATGTCCTGAGGCTGATTGTATTTCCTATAGGCCTTGACTCAGGGTCTGCAGCAGGTCTTAGGAAGCACCGTCCTCATGGCTTTAATGGCATCCCTACAGCTACCTCTTGTTCTCACGAAGTTGTCATACTTGATCGATAATCCCTGGAATGTTTCCCTAGCTCGTGCCAACGCGGCAGGGCTGATTTTGGCGGACTCGTTGATGGATCATAATCTGGGCAAGCGACCTGTCACACTACTAGGTTTCTCGCTTGGGGCAAGAGTCATATTCTCGTGTCTGAAAGAGCTCGCAGACAAGGGCGCTAACGGCTTGGTTCAAAATGTCTACCTTTTCGGGTCTCCAGTCGTGGCAAACAAGGACGAATTCATCAAGGCACGCAGCGTGGTCTCTGGCCGGTTTGTGAACGGGTACTCTTCCAATGACTGGATTCTGGGATACCTCTTCCGGGCCACAAGCGGCGGTATTATGCGTGTGGCCGGTATTGCTCCGGTAGAAGGGATTCCTGGCCTGGAGAACGTGGATGTCACTAATTTAGTCAATGGCCACATGGACTATCGTACCGCTATTCCACGGCTACTCAAGGAAGTCGGGTGGGAAGTTCTCAGCGAGGAGTTTGCTGAAATCGAAGACCCCGACCCGGAGAATCATGGCGAACGGCAACGAGAGCTGATCCGCGAAATTGATGAGGCTCGTAAAGCCGCAGAAGCTCAACCAGAGAAGAAACGATTTGGACTGTTCAAACGTGGCAAATTAGCTGAGAAAAAGGGATGGGAAACATACGATGTGAAACGCAGTGACTCGTTTCCGCGAGAATCCACTGACAACAACGGAACCGGAACCGGAACCGTCCTTTTCGATATCGACGCGATCAGGGCAGAACTGGCCTCGGAGATGATTGAGGTCAAGCAACTGGAGTCCACGCTTCCACCTATGAAGCTGGACCTGAATTCACCATCAACTCAATCGCCAGCTCCTGCTACGCCGTCGGAGTACAAAGCTTCCAAAGACGGAAGCACGACGCCGTCCGTTCCTCAGACACCTGTTGAAAATTCCCTGGGCCACTCTGCCTCTCCGAAGTCGCTATCTCCGCCACCGCCGCACCAGGAGCAGATGAATATGACTTTTGATACTTCTTACCATGACCCTCCGCAACGATCTGTTTCTTCCTTTGAACCAGCTACTTACGATTCACATTCAACGAGACCAGCTTTACGATCCTCTGCGACGATGCCCACTAGTGTCAGCGCCAGCGCGCTAGGCGCTATGGCTCTCGAGCCCAATGCCTGGGCTGATCACGACTTTGGCCACGGCGAAGAGGGTGAGATCTCGATGACCTTCGAGTGATTATCGCTTGATTTCCTACGTGCTTATATAGTCCTTCTGCGAGTGTATATAGTGCTTTCCTCGCTTGTTCCCTGTTCATCAGCTCCTACATAATGAGTGATGAAACAATGATTGTATGCCGTGTGGTCATTCTATTCTAATATTGCGTTTGCTGTCTCCTTATGTCTACTAGTTTATTTCGACTTTTCATTGTGAAAGACTCGGTATAGATTTTGTCGAATGACATTGGCTGGCTCGAAGATTATCAGAATACGCATGTATTCCTTTCTCGAAGTTAGCATAGCACTGTGGGTACTCTACCACTTTGTATACTAGAACTGACATATGATTGTCGTTGTTTACACGGCATCATCAAGGCTTAGATAGACCCTGATCATTTCGGCAGCTTGCTCTTAGATTGAAGTATTTCCGTCGAGTGAACTGTGAATTGTGCTCAGAGTTACTTTGCTTCTTCTCGGTTGCCCACACATCAGGCCATGTGGAGAAAGCGCCGCGATAAGAGAGATCTTCAGCGTGTCACACCATGGACGCGTTCCGCTCCCGACCCCAAATTCAATCCGACGGTCAGATCATCTGCCTTCCTCTCTCTGTCGCTGCAGATTCTCCAACCCAAATACAGAGAGGCTGGAAGCTGAGCAATAATTTGAACTTTTTAAACGAATTCCTTTCTAATTGGATGAGCTTTGCGGGGTCATGCGGCGGGTGACTGCAGAGGGTTGGACGCAATAACCGTCGCTCTTCCTCGTATACCTGTCTTTGCATTGACGTGGACAGCCTTCCTGCTGTCGAAGCACAGGTGGCTTTACGAGTGGCTGTATCCGACTTCAAGCTCCTACTGCGCGATTCTGACCTGAATATTCGACATGGTTACTCCTCCATCTAAACCGAATTCGAGCTTCTCGAAGGTATATTTGACGAAGAATAATTACTCGGGGCGGTCTCTTCACCCAAATGCCAAGCGACCTGAAAAGAGAGCTGAGGGTTCAAGGAAGGAGGAAGACACCCAGGATGTTGAGGGTTTTAAGGCGGATTGGGACGAGCGGATAATGGACAATGAGGACATAACTGCTGAACCCGCCAGTTCCCCCGTCAGTTCTTTCGATGACCAAGAGAATGAGGTTCTGCCCGGTTTTGAGGATTTTGACAGCACAGTGGGGGAACGGAGGAGGTCACAACGGGGGAAGAAAGGCTTACACGGTTCTGAGTCTCCTACTTTCGGCCGCAAGAGGAATGCCGATGATATGGCCCACAGAGCTCAGGCTGATGCCGAGAAGGAAGATTTTGTATTCGGCTGGTCACAAAGTCAGAAGAGGCGCAAACAAGGTTATTTTGGAAAGAAAAGCGATGGCTCTTTGTGGAAGGCGCAAGGGTCTACGACCACCTTCTCTCGGTCAAAGTCATCACCTTCCTCCAGTGCTTCAGAGTCAAAAGGAAGTCGCAGCTCGCCGAAAGCCAAAACGGAACCCAAAAAGAAAGCTGCCGACAAAGGTCCAAGTTTTATGATCCCGCCAGATATCGACGACCTTACACCTCCATCGTCTGGGACTCACACGAAGCCCGAGTTTGTTGTCCCCCCATCGCTTCCTAACGATACCATATCTAGCTCCTCTGGAATCGCATCATCCGCGCAAATATCGCACTTCTTTGATTCTGACGACGACGGTTCAAGCGGCACATCGCTCAGTTCAGTACCGGAAAACTTGCTGGAAGAATTCTCGCAGATGGACGATGTCTTGCTCTCCGATATGGACGACTCAGAAGACGCAGAGTTGAAGCCCTCGTTGTGTCCCTGGTGCAAAAAGACTGTCGATCCAGATGCTCTGAGGAAGTTTCAGGCGCAACCGAAACAGCGGATTCGCGAGCAACAGCGTTTCTGCGAAGCGCATCAGAAGGAGACGGCGGAGAAAGAATGGAAAGAGAGAGGTTACCCAGACATTGATTGGGATACTTTCGATCAACGCATCAGTGGTCATTTCGACGATCTTGACAGGATGTTAGTACCGGAAGCCACTTCGTACTACAGAAATGTTCTGGATACTCTGTTGAAATCGGGAAAGGCAAAGAACTTTCGCCTGACACTCTCTGGAGACGCCCTCGAGACGATCTGTTGCGGTTATTACGGTACTCGAGGTGCTAACAAAATGTACGGTCTTCTAGTTTCCTTTCCTTCTTCAACTGCTGTCGTGTGATTAATTAACAATTGTCTCGACAGGCTACAAGCTCTTACCGCGCGATTCTCCCGCAAACTCCGTCGTTTGGCAGCTGAGGACCACATTGTCAAGACGGCTGGACCGGTCATCTATGCTCAGGCAGTCCTCGTACCTGAACTGGCAGTCAGGCTAGTCAAAGAAGATATGGGCGTGGATGTTGACTCGGCACGACAAATCTTAC
>JAABUG020139836.1:0-16895 GCA_011319215.2 Scortechinia acanthostroma
TTTCAGACTCTCGCATCCGACTACCGAAAACCCACGAGAAGTCTATTGTTCACAACCTATTGGCATCGGATCGTGCTAGATGAGGCACACAGTATCAGGAACTGGCGGTCAAGTACCTCCCGTGCTGTATTCGACCTCGAAGGTGCGTCTCGATGGGCAATTAGCGCGACACTGATTCAGAACCGTCTCTCCGATATCTGTAGCGTGCTCCAATTTCTACGAGTGTATCCGTACTGCGGTCGAAGAATTTTCAATGAAGAAATTATAGACTTGTGGAAATTGGGCCATGAGCATGTTGCCTTTGAGAGACTAAAACACCTCTTCAAATTCATCAGTATCCGACGTTCACAGACTATCCTGAATCTCCCCAAAAGGACTGACCTCATCCGTTATCTCCGTTTCGATGATGCTGAGTCCGCGGTCTATGAAGGGCTTGAAAAGCCAATCGCCAGCATGATAGAAGAGGACTTGGCAAATGAAGACTCTGCCTACGAGCATTACATGCATGCGTTGGTCAAGATCAATATGCTTCGGAAGTTCTGCAACCTAGGCCTCTGGGCCCAAGAGCTTAGGCGCAAGGAAATCAATACTAATCACTGTAACAGAGACGCATGGAGCATAAGCGATAAACGGGCTTTCCTAGAGGATTTGATGAGCTCTGGGCAAGGTGCATGCTCAGTATGCAACAGTAACATCTCTTGGGCTATGGAAGCAAATCAATCGCAGCGCAATGATCATGCCAGTGCATTCATGAGCAACTGCTGTCGATTGATTTGCTTAACATGCTACGACCATAGACATACTCTTGACTCACCCCAGCTCGCTATCTGTACGGATCACAAACCATGTGAGATGATGTCTGTGGCACTAACTGACCTCTCCTTTGAAATATCACATCCGATTATGAGTTTGTCAACTAAAGTGAAAGAGCTGAAGAAGGAGCTGCTACAACATTCTGATGAGAGATGGTCTGTCTTTGTCTGTGGGTAACTTGCATCAGAGCAGTGTGTGACTTATACATTATAATAGTGTCGTTTTCTCTTCTTGGACGACAACCCTTGATATGGTCCAGTCCATGCTCGACATGAGCGGCATCAAATATGCCAGAATCGATGGGAAGGTCGCGTTTAAAGATAGGGCATCAGCGTTAGCAACCTTTCAAACGGGCTCTTCATCTCAAGTAATGCTACTCTCCATATATTGCGGCGCAGAAGGGTATGTGACATGCTTTTCTTACTAATGAGTGTGTTGTGATTAACCCAACCAGGTTGAATATCACTGCTGCCTCTCGTGTGTATCTGATGGAACCTCAATGGAATCCAAATATTGAAGCCCAGGCTCTGGCACGGGTTCACCGTCTTGGTCAGACAAGAAATGTCACAACCATCAGATTCGTCATGGAAGATTCCATTGAAAGTGTAAGTTTGAATGACACTGCCTACACAACCGTATAGCATATAATTCGGAACTAAATATGACCAGCATGTGATCAATCTACAAGATCGGAAGAAGTATCTTGGGGATCTTGTTCTTTCTCAACGCAAAGGACCTTCAGGGACGGCTAGCACTTCATTACAGCATTTACGTAGCCTACTAAGGTGAGGCTAATTCAGCATACACACAAGACTTTAAATCTCATTCTATTAGGTAACGCAGTGTTAGTTAACTATGAATCTTATGATCACCTAACCACAACTTTATAGTTGTAAGGATGGAAGGAATGCGGAGGATCGAAAGATCGAGCAGCAGTGAGGTCGCGTACAGGCTACGTGCTAGCCTAGCCAGGGAGTAATGCAATATATTCACAACGATATCCTTGAATGCTATTGTCAGAATTACTGTGGTAATCCTTCTTTTTGGATGGGATTTTCTGTATATTCGTATATCCCATGAGGTTGGATGTTGTGTGTGTGCCTAACCCCTCCTTTTGGGAGCGAAGGCACTATATCTGCATCTTCGCTAGAATACTTCACATGATGTCCTAACATGGACCAGCTCATTCTGACAGCTATATTCCTTGTGTTCACTCTCAGGAGTGCGGGGATGTTGTCAATGTGAGAGAATCGGGAAGCGCGCCGTGTCCAATCAGGATGGCTCAGGGGCCAACGATATATAGGCTGACTAAGTAGGGGCGCCAAACCTAAACAGGACGGAATCCTGACACCCCCTCGGACCGACTGTGACCAAGTCTAGTAGGTAAGACTGTATAATGTTTTACAATGAAGTCACGAAAGCGCTACTTACTGTTGTCAGATTCTCTAGCGATCAAACTATATTAGGATGAGTGTAATTCAATTGTGCTTATTGAAGAGGTCTGGACTAAGAAAGGAGCAGATTCATATTGCAAGACAAGGTGATGCCTTGCAACATACAGCCTTGTACAAATGTCAAGCTAACAAGGCTGTAATCAGGAGAGTAACGTTTTCTTCTCCTATGTGGAAGTGTCCGCCTTGCTTTAGTAGCCAAGAAAACAGAAGTAGAAACAGGATGGAAAAGTTCTTTTACAGACCAGAATGCAGACACGCTGGAGAAGCGAGATTATGTACCGTATTCAAGGAATCTTTAATGAAATGGGCCCCTATCTCAGCTTGATACATATTATAAAGGACATTAACGTTTTCTATAGCGTTATAGCAATTCACCCATACTTTCAGACAGAATAATGGATGAATCTAGAGATACTAGTAGGGACAGGAGAGCAGGCAAAACCAGCTATAACTCTCCCTTACGCTTCGTCCACAATGTTATGTTTAGCCACAAATGGTTACTACTATGTTTTCTAGGAAGTCACTAGACAAATGGGGTCTTTCTAGACTTTCCAGAGAGCGTCAAACCCATGCCAAAAGTAAGCTCATCCCGTTAAAGTTGCACTTATACTGCACACCATCCTGAAGGTCCAAGTGAGAAGCACCTGAACCATACCCGGTGCTCTCTCACCAAATCCAGGATCACCTGGCCTTTGTGCATGATGTCTAGATAAGCTCTTTTAGAGCATCGGATCAGTTTCTGTACCCCATTACGCTGCCAAATGCCAGTTCCCAGCCGACCGGCTTCCGTACCATGGGAAGAACAATTATCAAATATGGACTTGCCACTACTAATGTAAATAGTCAATTGACCTTAATGATCGATCAAAAGATCTCTTGAGATACCTTTCAAAGTAACACCAGATCCCGTCCGGCCCCCGACGGCTTGCTGTGTGATTTCTTAAGTTGACTCTGTATCGAGTGTAGGACAACCGTGAGTGTGGTATCATTCCGACGGAAGCACCTTGTGATAGTTGTTCGCTCCATAGCTTGAGACTGAACCATATAAAATTCCGCATATAAAAGAGCCAGTACCCTTTGATCTAGATAGTTAGCCAGAACTGAATCAATATCATACCAAACTGGAATTTACAAGGAAAGATTGGTGCAGAACTTCAACTAGCTCACCAAAACCATACATCATGACCCATCAACAAACCACTATCAACCCTATCAGGGCCAATTTCTTCCACGAATTAAAGGGAGCAGTCGGTGCAGAAGCACTCACGACCCTTGACCCAAAGACCATTGACGGCTCCAAACTCGAAGACCTGGAACCCATACCGGGCTCCCCCACAACCACGCCCGCAAAATACACATGCTCAACGCAGAAACCCCTGCCAACGGCATTCAAAGACAGCGCCCACAAAGCTGCACTCCAAGTCGGCTTCGGACAGGTTATCCCACGCTGGAAAACCGGCCCATCCAAAACCGTCAACTTTGCCACCTTCGCAAACGGCTACCCAAAGCCAGAATGGGCATCCCCTCGCAGCCATCGCCTTAAACCAAGCAGCCGAGGACTGGAACGCTCTCGACCTCGGCGTGCAGCTCAAATGGGTCTCTAGACTCGAAGACGCGGTCTTCGTCCTCTCGTTCGCAGGCGACCAGGGCGGGCTCCTCGCCGACGCGTTCTTCCCCAACCAGCTTGATCTGAATATCCTGAACGTCTACGCTGGCGCGTTCCGGCCGGGAACAATCCCGTTTCTGAAGAATACCTTCTTGCATGAGCTCGGTCATATCCTGGGTTTCCGGCATGAGTTTGCTGCAGAGACGGAGGACGAGGGAGACGAGTATACGGTGCAGATTGGACCGCGGAACCCGATGTCGGTGATGGGGTATGAGTTCCCTCCCATGATGCAGCCTTCTGATATTGAGAATGCAAAGGCTTTCTATAAGTTTCCTGGAACGTGCCTTGGATGGAAGGAAAGGCATACTACCGAAGGTCCGCAAAAGGCGCTGTTGCATATCAAGGATTATGATGCGAATAACTAGGCCGGAAACGCTGTTTCTTGAACTGGACTCTTCGCGGCTCGCTTCCTTTTTTGTACGTCTCTTTCCCCTTTGTTCTTATGTTCTGGTTTTCGTGACTGAGGGGTTTCTACAAGGTGTCTTAGTGTATCTAGGTGTAGTTACTCTAACGACGTTGACTCATGGACACGGCCCTCCTGGTGTAGCAGCCCCTGGAGAGGGCCGCTGTATGGGTATAAATTCTACTACTAGACGAGTAACAAAAGTGATAGCCAACGGGTTCTCGATTCCGGAGAGATCTGGTTATCTAGCTAAACAAGGCTGGTTCAGCGTTAACCAAAGCTACTATATGCCTTTCTGAGTATAACTGAGGCTGTATTCTAGTAAAGAGCTTTTGAGCAATGACCTGTACGTATAATGACATGTCTGAGTGTTAAGCGTGAAGCAGTGTCATGTTTAAGAGGGCTAATTTCAAGGCTAGATACTGTTTGTAGCATCTCTATAATCATTGAATCCTTCGTATATAAAGACGGACTAGGAAATAAGAATCTAAGAATAACACTTCATGAACATCTCTGCGCATATTAAGGCTAGTCCTTTAGACGTTCAAATAATGAAAGGGGTTATTCATATGATAACCAGGTTCAGAGCAATAAACAACTTTAAATGCTCCTAGTCAGATTACAATAGTTATCGAAGATGATGCATACATTTTCTACCATGGCGTGAAGTGGACTGAGTATCACTGTATTTGAAAACAGAACTATTCCATTATGAAAGGCAACAAAGTCCTAGTACGCAAGACTTTATACACACCTTTATTTGGAGCAGTAACAGAAGGATTAATCTTGGCTGTTGGACACTGGATCATAGTGAATAACGAAGTACCAGTATGCAAGACCACGGTACAGCACATTGCTCTCAGCAGTAACTGTAGGGTCAAAGGTAGATCTCAGATGGAAGGTGCACGGAACTACTATCTGAGAGCGTCTTATTGAGCCAGTCACCATCATAGAAGAATTCGGGCGAAGATCAACAGGAACCTCCATTCCAACAGCAGTGTAAACGTTCGTTACTTGACCCCAGGCGAACTGCACGTTGGGCGTGGCTTTTGTTTGGATTTTCGCTTCCCCCGCAAAAGGTGAGCCTCCAGCCACGAAAGGTATGCCGGTTTCGAAGGTTGTTCCCACAGAGGGAGCAAGTCCTGCTGATGGGATGAACACATGCCACCCGGAGAAGGAGTTGCTCAGATCAGCTTCTAACGCCTCGGCAGTACTGAAGTTGTTTGTGGCGATCTTACAGGCAACAGGCATAGGGGTTGTCTCCCTGATACTGCCTGCAGTAGTGTGGTAATCGACTTTCACCACTTCCCATCCCATCGCAAGAACGGATATGCGCGCAGCAATATGTGCAGGATCATCTGGACTCGCAAGATCGCCGCAGTTGATGTCTGCGTCGGAGGTGTCTGCCTGGGACTACGAATGAACTGATACGGCATTCCTCGACTTTTCCGGGTGGTGTCTCAATGCAAACAACTGGCTGCTATGGCCTGTCGTTGGATCGGCGAGCCTGAGTTCTGAGCCACTGTCGAAGTGGAACAGCTGTCCAGTCTTAAGATTTTTTATCTTATGGGCCTTGTTCTCTCCATTGGGCACTTCCTCAAGAACAAAGTACTGATCGTCTGATTCGGTTGACAGAGACACAAAAGTCAGTTCGCCATCCTTTGCCCCCAAGACTCGATAACCTTCCCATGAGACCAGGCGGAAGGGACAACCAGGAGGAGGAAGGATCAGGCTCGACATTAGAGAGATTCAGATGTTGGGAAGAAGTTGGTTGACAAGCAGTAGGCCTTTGGAGTGGAATGTTGATTGTGCAAGGACGCGCTGGAAGAAAACCAGCCTCCCATGCCCTATTTATGTCTGCCTTGGCCTTGTTCAAGAGTCAAAGCAGCAATAAAAATGTGCCATTTTCAATAAGTGTCGACAGAGGAGCAGGGCGGGGACAATGCGGACTGGCAGCTGGCATGTATGTTTGCTGAACATACCATTGTAGTGCCTGGTAATACGGCAGTCTGCAGCTGTGGGGTTGGCAGCGTTCGTCCTACAAAGCCGTAAAGGAAAACAAGAAAAATGGGAACCTTTGTGCAACCCCGGATAGGGGAGTCATCAATAGTTTTCAATGATCTTATCAATAGTTTTCCATAACTATCGGCGACTGCAACCGATACCTTCAAACCTACGCATGGCATATGGAGCTCTTCCACAGACCCTAGTTCCGCGACACAATAGATGGTAGTGCTTACATTTGGGTACGCCGCATATGATTCACAATACAGCATGCAGGAACAGGGGCTCTGAAAGGCGACAAATGTAGTACGCCCGGGGTTGAGGAACAACCCATGAACCCAGTTATAGGAACAAACTATCCCGTTTTTGTCCCGAGCATTGCCCGAAACGATTTCAGAGACTCAACTTCATTATTAGTGTTATGAATAGTTAACCAGTCGCTCCGGAAGTAGTAGTAGCAATATCAGAGATTCCCTATCTCCCAAATGCCCTGGTAAGGATTATCGTGGTCCTGAAATTGGAAAAACGGATCACGCGTAACATCCATGAAAGACAAATCGGCTGGAAACACCGACCCCGACCCCGACCACGGCAATGGTTCCCGTGACAGTGGTCCCTGGCTTGCGCCATTGCCAGCCGAGATTGAGTTCGTACTGCTCCAAGCGTCAGGCTGCGAGTTCTCAGAAGTGGCTCGGTGGCGCACTGTACTCGAGCACGGCGGCAGCGCTTGCCCTCCATCGGACGTATCTACCGTCCTTGCGGAATGATGGAAGATCTCGGTTTCGACTGTCGTCTGGTCGGGATGTTTCTGCCCAGGGGGCTGTAAGAATGATGCATCAAAGAGACCCTCTCCTGGCGAGGCAAAAGGGGTTTTAGTGGTATTATAGCAAAGAATGTCCCACATCAATGCTGTATCTATCGACAGCGTCCTCCGCGGTGAACGGTGATCACCAGAATGTGGACTGACGGCAAATGCTGAGTGGATGAGCCCCTGGACTTTCTGATGCTGCATTTATGTTAGTGGACGAGCGAAAAAAGATTGATTGCCGGACTCACAATTGCCTGGACTCTTGGCCATTTGGTGGCCAAGTCACTCAAGAATGTCGTGCAAGTCCCCAGCTTCCGTTGAGCGGACTCCCTCACAGTGGAATCTGCAGCGCGGCAGTAATAAACGAGAATCGTGGCCGCAATTGCCACTACGTGGCCGAGGAACGGGTCAGACAGTTGGTACTCCTTCTCGGTAATCATGTCAATGAGGCGAGCCGTCCACGTTGTGTGGATAAGCGCCAGTTCTGATGATGTCTTCCAGAAAGTGTTTGGTACTGCCAGCTGGGCAGGCTGCTGAGGACGCCACGAGTAGAGAAAAGGGTGATTAAGAACGCTGTGCACTGCATGGTAGGTGAACTGGAGGTACAGCCAGGGACTCCAGTACTCACGGGCACGATTCAGTTCTTCCGGTGATCGCTCCTGGAACCTTACAGAATCGTATCGATGGCAGGTGGGAAACTTAGTCTCAATGTCCATTAGGTGAGCCCCGATGATACAATAACCGGAGTCCACCGACCAGGGTGGCGTGGGATCCCCGCTGGCGCAGTGCGAAACATAATGCTGCACTTCGCTCCAAAGAGTGGATAGCTGCACCATGTACACCCAGATGCCCCCTAAGGCACTGTTTTCTTGAGGTGTCTTCGGTGGCTTCATGCCCATTTCCCGTGGGGAGTCGATGTTGATAGCCATGTACTTTGGGTTGTGAATGTCCCGCAGCATATTCAACTGCATGCCGTGGGGAGCGTATTGCTGGTTAAGTAGATGGATGCTCCAGAAAACTCTTCTTCGTTCCTCCAATGCCGGCGTTGATTCACCTTCGTGCTGCTCAATGTCAAGACCTGCACATTTGGCGAGGTTCGTGGCAAGACCAATGTGTAGCCAAGCGAGATGGGTGTCATTAGCTGAGGACATTAGTAGGTGTCACTTGTCCCTCTAGGATGGCTGCTCACCAATGTATTCAGCCAATGCGATCAAACAGAGACATTGCAAGGTTGAAAGGTCCACGGTCCCCTGGACAATTCGAAACATGACATAGCTGCGAGCGGCCTCGGTGTATTGTCGACACATCTGGTCTGTCCGTCCTTCCAGAAAGGGATTGTTCGAGTAACGCAGCGCAAGACCGAGGATGCCAAATATTACCTCGCTGCGACAGCGTTCTGGAATGGAAAGACTATCCGGAAGGAAAAGCCATAGAGGTTGCTTGTGGCAGTATTGAAAATAAAGAGCAATACCCTCCGAAACGATCTCTTTCGGCGGCATTGCAAACGGCAACGTATCTGGATTCTGAAGACTCGTTTCATCACTAGCATTCCCTGGCGTCATGGACCTTTCCTGCGTCCTGGTTGATTCCGATGTATCCTCGCGACTATGGAGCCCGCGAGAGTACGACTTGGGGGTTCCATCATGGCGACTCGGTCTGCAGCAATCAGCACTTACCCTTACAAAGCTAGGAGTGACAGCATCCGCACATTGACCCTTCCAATATCGATTCCATCTTTTCTTCAAGCTGTTGCAACCGGTTCTCCTGCTTCGGATTAGCCCGCTCATCTTGGCTTCGCAGGCAACCAGCCGTACCAAGACCCGGTCGCTGCCAGGGGATCTCTGAATTGAGTCATAATTCCTGCTATACTGGCATGTTTGTTGAAGTCGCGTGCAACTTGAACATGCCGGTCTCTCGCCCGGACATCGTGTCTTTTTCCGCCTACGCATAGTCGGCAATCAACACTTTTATGAATAGTTGTTACTTCTGCCGGAGACTCACCTACAATTCTCACAGGCTTGATGCGATCTCTTGCTAACACGATTATTCATTAGGAGCACCTGCAAAGGGCAGAAAAACAGAGGGCAAAACACGCTGATGAGGTACGTAATGGCGTGAAGATGGATAGATACCTTTAAAGCCGAAGGAGCGCGGGGTGTCGGGTCTGCATGATACCACGCGGGCACTGTCCGACCGCCAGTTGGCAGGTTTGTGACCCACTCAGGGAAACAATATCCCGAAGTGGAAAGGCTACTGGACCTACCATGGAATGGTGGATTCTTGTGCTATTCAATTTGTATTTGTCACATCTCAAGTAATGTACATGAATAGAAGGGCCTTGTTCTTCATACTGCCCTCTAGGACACAATCATTAGGGGATTCTGGGTATAGCGCTATAGTACTGAAAGCATTCCATCAAAGCAAAGGTATCAAGAATATAGAATCAATCACATTGGACAAAAGAGCTACCATTCCAGTTCAGCAGATCCAGTCCCTGAACATGCTAACTCTGAGCAAAAAGCGATATCCTCTGCCGTTGCCTGGCCTGCTGAATGCTGCCGCGCCGGCCAGATCTCCCTGCCCACCTTTCGTTCCTCGTCGCGGTGATTTCTGAGTAGGGTTCGGACAGTATTTTGGAAGAAGAGCGGCGCACTCTCCAGGTCAGGGTGAAGTTGACCGTTGACAAACACCCCGGCATTGAGGTTCTTCTGGGCAGCGTTACAAAGGCCTTTGTCTTCGTCCAAGACTCGCTTGAAGAAGGAGTCAATGTATTGGAACTCCTCATCCGTGGCCTCTATGTGCCGGTAGACCTCGTATTCCATGGAGCAGGTTGTTGGAGATGTTGGGACGCATCGCATCATGTAGAAGAAATGAGGTCTGAAAAGTTGATGTCAGTGAATGAGGGTCGTTGTAAATCCCAAGAGGAGAAAGAACTCACGAGACTGTCATGCAGGCATTGGGAAAGTAGTAAGTACTGGCGTTCTGGATATCCTCACCCACCTTATCCGGCTTCGGTCGGGAGAAATGCTGAATATGCCCCGGTGTGGAAACGGTATAGTAATATGACAGATCAGCCAGGTTCGCCACGTCGGGATGCGCAATAGTGCAATGGTAGCATTCATTGTAGTTATCCGCCAGTGTTTTCCAGTTGTAGTCGCCGGTCATCTGCCATGTATGGTCAAACTTGTACTTGGTAAAGTCGAACCTCTCAAACCGTTCTTGTCGGTCGACACCGTTGAAATCCTCTTCCCAGGGGACTGGATTCGGGGAAGAGTCGAGATTGACCCAGATGAAGCCCAATGCATCAGTATGCACATGCACGGGGAACAAGCTCT
This sequence comes from Scortechinia acanthostroma, assembly GCA_011319215.2. Classification (NCBI taxonomy): domain Eukaryota; kingdom Fungi; phylum Ascomycota; class Sordariomycetes; order Coronophorales; family Scortechiniaceae; genus Scortechinia; species Scortechinia acanthostroma. The sequence goes on from JAABUG020139836.1 coordinate 10,484, forward strand.
GATTCCCTTTCTGGAACCCTGGGACATTATCAAACTTTGGGGCTTTGGCCAGTTTTCCATTGAGGCCGTACGACCACCCATGATACTTGCAAGAAAGAATCTTGACGTTGCCCTCGTTTTCAGAGACGAGGGGATATGCACGGTGGCGGCAAATATTGTGAAAGCCGTTCAAGTTTCCCTCTCGATCAAGGCACAATACAAAGGAGAATCCAGCTTCCTCGAAGCGAACAAAGTCACCGGGCTTTGTGAAGCGCAACTTGTGGGTAACCAAGATCCATTTCTTTGAAAAGATGGCTCTTCGTTCCAACTCATATATCTCTCGAGAGTAGTACCAGGAAGCTGGGAGGGCTTTGGGTGGCTCATCCGGGAGCTTTTTGTCTGCTGGAAGGGAGGGTTTATATCCAAGCCAAGACGCAACTGCAGCAGCCATGGTGGTAGTCTGATGATTGAGGTAATTCACCGCGAGAAAGAGAGAAAGAGTGTCTTCTCGTCAGTTGTGACATAATATATATGTGATCCCCTTCTGCCCTGGATCCATTCGAGGTCTCCGATCACGCGACACATAATGGAAACCCGTTCTGGCTCGGCATGAAGCCATCGGCGAGCGCGCCGTGGTATCGCATATCCAACTCCCCGTCAAGGCGTCAACATGGCATTACCGTGAACTGGTAAGTGGTCATGCGTTCAGCGGTCCGTCGGCCTTGACTCCGGTCACGGGATCGGACTTAGGAGGGGCGTCCCTGCATATCGTCTAGGAGACAAGATTAAGAGTTAGTGTGGAAAAACCGCATGATACATTGAGGGCCTTCTGCGGTACTCGGTCGCCTTCAAAAGCTTCTTCCTGAGATAACGGGGGGTATCGGTTTTAAATCCTCTACATTTTTTGGAGCCATCTTTATCTAGAACTCAATACTTGATAAGCATTGGCCTCTGATTGAGCTCAGAACCAGCATCGTCATCAGCTCTGGACTCCCAAAGATCCGTGCGTCTTCATCAGCCGCCAACTATCCCCTCAATTGGTGCCGAGTTCCAAATGTTGGAGGTACGGGGCCGCGCAGTACTGGATCTATATCTCCAGCTAGTGCAATTCTAAATGGACAGTAACTATGAGGAGAGCTCGCATTTTTAGTCATTGAGCTCACTAATAACTGTATGCACACGAAGCCCTCCGGTCAGGTGCACCTCAAAGGAAATGTGGCAGTTATAAGGTGTTGTCATTACTTCAAACCCACATGACAGACTTTCCTTCAACAAAGATCCTACTCTCGTGGCTTGTTTACAGCTCGCAACACTATGGGATCAATCAATCCTTCCGAGAATCCGTCAAAATTCATTTTGACGGCAGAGGCTCTAAACAATGCCCTGCCTGATATGCACATGGCCACAAGAGCCATTCATGCTGATGATTTCGTCAGTCCTCACCGTGCCATTGCCCCTGGCATGCATACCGCAGTAAATTTCCGCTATGCGCGCGATCCAGATGAGCTGGTGCCAGAGGAGAATAAGGATGTAAGAGCCTAGCTTTGATTCTTCGCTTTCTCCAACATTTTCTGACGAGAGCAACAGCCAAATGCGCCGTTTGATTCCCACATATATTCCCGCTATACAGCACCCAATTCCAACCGTCTGGAGATCTTGCTACGCAGCCTCATGGGCGGCGAAGTGATCACGTACTCGACTGGACTCTCAGCCTTTCACGCGATGCTCATCCTTCTCAACCCCAAGCGAATCTTCATTGGAGACGGATACCATGGGTGTCACAGCGTTGTGGACATCATCCACAGACTGACAGGGATTCAAAAACTGGATCTGTCGCAGATCGACCAAGCCGGCCCAGGGGATATCATCCATGTGGAAACGCCGCTGAACCCCACCGGCGAGGCGCGCAATCTAGCCTACTACCGAGCCAAAGCGAGCGAGAAGGCGGCCTACCTGACCGTGGACTCGACCTTTGCGCCACCCCCGCTGCAGAACCCCTTGGAGTTTGGAGCCGACATTGTAATGCATAGTGGAACGAAGTATGTGGGCGGGCATTCCGATATGCTTTGCGGGATCTTGGTCGTCCACCCCGATCGAGTCAAAGAGGGATGGTTGAAAACGCTGCATACAGATCGCCAATATCTCGGTAGTGTCATGGGGAGCTTCGAGGGCTGGTTGGGGATCCGGTCCGCGCGCACCATGCAGCTCCGCGTGGCCAGACAGGCTCAAACGGCAGAAAAGCTCGCTAAGTGGCTACAGGAGCAGCTGAAAGACGCAACGTCTCCTGTTGCAAAGGTCGTGAGCCATGTCCAACACGCCTCGCTTCAGGAGGATGACCTGAAAGACGGCTGGCTGCAGAAGCAGATGCCGGGAGGCTTTGGGCCCGTCTTCGCTGTTTGGACTAAGAGCCCGGAGCATGCGCGCCGACTACCCAGCAGGATGTTTATCTTTCAGCATGCAACCAGTCTCGGGGGTGTGGAGAGTTTGATGGAGTGGCGGGCGATGAGTGATGCGCGCTGCGACAAGAGGTTGTTGCGGATCAGTTGTGGGATTGAAGAGTTTGATGATTTAAAGGCCGACATATTACAAGGAATGGAGTCACTATTGCTGTATTCTCCCTGATAGGTTACATCTCTATCTATATGAATGAATTTGGTTATTCTGGAGTCTGATATACGAAGTTGACTACAAGGCATAAAAGCAGAGAGCTACTCGGTTCTGAAGATCTCAATACCGCCTGTATTCTATCGAAAAGCAATTCACTCAAAACTAAGGACCCTTTTGTCCTTCTCTCATCGAAATGCAACCATTACTACCTAGCATGATATCCGATCAGGTGATCGGGAAGAGTGCGGGGAGCGGAGAACTGCCCGATCACCTGAGCGTATCTATACCGAGGAACGGATCAACGCCGACTGCAGGTGACCAACATCCAGACCCATTTCTATTCTTATACTCGATATTCACATAGTAAATCGAAAGGACATCTAATCTATCTCCGCAGGTAAATGAATCACGTGGACGGGCCGATATCACGGCATCGTTGTCAAGAAGGGGGCATGTAACCCATAAAGGCGGGGGAAGCTCATGATGCACACGGTGGGATTACACATTTTCTTGACAGATCCCCAGCAGAAGGAGAGACAGAAAATGGCACACTTCGACGTCGCAGTCGTCGGACTCGGGGTCCTTGGAAGCGGAGCGGCGTACTATGCAGCCAAAAAGGGCGCCAAAGTGATTGCATTCGAGCAGTTCGAGCTGGGCCATGTGCGCGGCGCTTCCCATGATACTTCGCGTATAGTGCGCACTTCGAACTTTGCCCCTGAATATGTGGCCCTTGCCAAATCGGCCTACAAGGACTGGGCCGAGCTGGAAAAGGTTACCGGCTATGAGATGTTGACTACCACCGGCGGCGTGGTCTTTTTCGCTCCGGGATCCCCGGCATCAGCTAGTGACTTTACGAAAAGTCTGGATAGTCAAAATATTCCGTATGAGCTGCTCGACGCAAAGGAGGTGAAGAGGCGGTGGCCGCAGTTCAACATCCCCGACAACGTGTCTACAGTGTACACAGCCGACTCAGGCATCGCACATGCTGCGAAGACCGTTAGTACTCTGCAGTCTCTGGCGCGTTCCCACGGGGCCATCTTAAAGGACAACACCCCCGTGGAGCGCATTACCCCCCAATCCTCCGGCGGCGTCATGATCGAGACCCCCAAGGGACGATTCCACGCACGCAAAGTGATCCTCGCAACAGACGCATGGATCAACAAGCTCCTCGCTCCCCTATCCGTACACATCCCAGTGACCGTGATGCAGGAGCAAGTAACATACTTCAAGCCCACCAACCCAACTCCCTTTAGCCCCGACAAATTTCCCGTCTGGATCTGGCACGGGGCTGAATGCTTCTACGGATTCCCGTGCTACGGCGAGCCGACCATCAAGGCCGGCCGGGACTATGCCAATAATTTCATGACGCCGGAGCAACGCACATTCGTACACTCGCCGCAGTTGCTTGACGAGCTGACTTCCTTTATGGATGGCTTCATCCCTGACAAGAATCGCCAGCCGCTTCGCACGATTACTTGTCAATATACGATTACGCCTGATCGGCGGTTCATTATCAGCCCGTTGGAGAATTATCCTGATATCATTGTTGGGTTGGGCGCTGCCCATGCTTTCAAGTTTGCGCCTGCTTTTGGTCGTGTGCTGGCGGAGCTGGCTGTCGATGGCCGGACGAAGGAGGATATTTCGCAATGGGGGATGCCGAAAGGCACTACTCTCAACAGCAAGCTGTGATGGGATGACGAGAATCTAAATGGAATGTCGATTCCAACATTCCGGAGGTCTCGGATAGCAAGACGGCGATCAGCGACATGCCATAGGCGGTTACCTTGACTTCGAGTGATCAAACTTGGCTTGTATAGAACATACAAGTAGCAAGTCTAGCTAGGCTAGCTAAGATAGAGTCCAGCTTGGTCAGATGAAACTATAAACATTTGAAAATCTAGCCGCTAACTCGTCAATATGTGAATCCAACTTCGGGAGGACGGCCATACTCTCTGTCCCAGGCATGCCTATCTTGCATATATACAAAATTCCCCATCACAGCGCAATCATAGAACACTTTCATCCATCCAACGTCCCTTAAAGTAGAACTCTCAACTGGATCGTAGAAATCATCATCAGGTGGCGAATCGTATGTGGCCAATTCTTCCTGGCTCAAAATTCCGGCGCCCACTACCCATTGACAGGGCCGTATATCGTGTGAAGAGCGAACAATGCGGGAATTTCGGCCAGAATGTGGAAAGTCTTAGTGAACGCGTAATGCTAGGCATGATACTTCTGAGGGTTTCCAGCAGTGGGCAGGCAGGCCGCATCCTAAATCAAATGCAACTGCAACGTGTTATGGCACACTTAAGGCACACTGTCATGTATACCATTTAATACTAGGCATAAAAGTAGTTGGGATATTTTCTTAGACCATCAAATATATCTTTATCCATTTCTACTACTGGAAAGTCCTATTTATTACTGTTTTTCTTTATCCTACATATAAACCTACCATCCTGTCTGCACTTCCATGGACGCTCCTGTCCACATAATACATATATTGAAAGTGAAAAGCAAGCTAGTCTCGCATATGGCAAGCCGTTAGGACAAAGGGAAAAATATCTATAGGTTTCTAAGTATGTACCTACTAATATTCCTCCTATACTACATTTAACGATGAAACAGTTAGCCAGCGGCCAAAAACGGCTACACTTGACGCCGTTTTGCGAGTCCAACTAACGCTCGGCGTCCTTGGCGTCACGTGCAATAATCGCACGCCCAACAGGTTTACCACCACGGCCAACGCTGCTTGGTTTTCCCCTGGTGCTTTGTGTTCCTGGTCCCTGACGTTCAACCATCATGCTGCCGCCCGCCTGAGGGCTGGTTCATCGCTCAACCGTACCTCATTTCCCTTGAGGAGGGAGCCATTTTCGGCTCCCTCGCGACCATCTTTTTCTCTCCGTTTCTATAAAGGCCTCGATAACCATGGCGCTCTCGCACTTCCGTCCCTTCGCTTTCGAGCGACTCACATATACACCATATACACCACCCACAAATCTGCCTCTCACTGAGAGTTTCAAAATAGCTGGAGAAGCTCGACTTCTATCATCCTCAACCTTTTTTACATTTAAGCAACTCCTTTCCCCCACGCCCTTCCGTCAGCCATGCGGTACTCGCCTCAGCCGATCGGGTCCGATGATGACAGCGGCATGAGCAGCGACGTTCCGGGTGTCTTCTCAGATGGCGCTGCTGATGATATCTCAGAGAGTGCGTCCGAGCCAGACAGCAGCGATGACGACCCTGATGATTCCGACAATGATTCAATCCTGGACGACGAGGAGGAAGAACAGGAGCTTTCCGCGTTGCACTACCTTCAAGAGGCTGAATCTCTCGATGTCTCGCAGCTCCGACAAAAACGTTATAGTCCGAAGACCCAGTCTAGCTTGGACGATACACGTGGTTACTGGGACCGGTGAGAAGTAGTCCGGTGCTTGATTTCAAGACTGGTGCTAACGGATAATCTGATTTTGCCAGGTTCTGCTACGAAGGAAAACACGATCCTGTCGAACGTTTTGGTTGGCTCTCTGACTCTGAGGAGTCAATCCGGTTCCTCAAAGCCTTCTTCTCCTGGCGATGCGGGCGGCGACGAAGCAAAAACGGTCGTCGGACACCCGGAATCAAATATAAAACCTCTCTAGAGACCTTCTGGAAGTGGTGGCATCTGGTTTACAAGGCAGAGGTGGGACAGGGCCTTAGCAAAGACACCACTGTCAAAATCCTGGATGTAAGCGAGACATGTCTTGATTAAGCTGAGGCTAGCTAATAGTCCACAGGTGTTGGCGATGGTTGCTCAGGAGAAAAACCTTCTTCTGGGACGGCGACC
>JAABUG020139947.1:0-16881 GCA_011319215.2 Scortechinia acanthostroma
GTTCAAGTCTTGTTACCTATAATTATCAAACATATGTATAGATATATTTACACCAACTTAAATATATGATACCTTATATATTATAAAACAAATATGTTGTGGACTAATCGGTAAGTCATAAATTTTTGGTATTTACTATTGAGTGTTCGAATCACTCCAACATAAACTTAATAATAGGTGAATGTAGTTCAATAGGCAGAACAACTGTATGTGGAACAGTAAGTTTCCTGTTCAAATCAGGACATTCACCCTAAACTAGGCACTATATAATCTATAAAAAGTATACAATATAATTTATATTCGGCCAGGATAGTTCAATTGGTTAGAACATTAATTTCATGCATTAATAATGAGAATTCAAATTTCTCTCCTGGTTAATTAATACGCAAATATTACCTAGTGCAACAATTTTCACTAAGTTTAGATAACGACTATAAAAAAAGGAATTAGCTCAATTGGTGGAGCAACCGTTTTACACACGGAAGGTTGAGTGTTCGAGTCACTTATTCCTTATAGTTAAATTTATATATTATATATAGTGTATTATTATAGGTAAACATTTAAGGGAGGTTCCATTTGTTGGTATGATGGGTTGAGCTGTAAACTCAATAGCTAAGGCTGTCGAAGGTTCGATTCCTTTTCTTCCTAATGTATATGTATAAATCTAATTTTATTTTATCTTTTTAGTAATGTTAAATATTTTTTTTTATTATTGCTACTTATGTTATCAAATTGTAATTTAAATAAAACGTGTTATCTCAATGGTTAGAGTGTTGTGCTACGGACACAAAGGTTATGAGTTCAAGTCTTATACACGTTTGGTATACAGTTGTTGTTATTAAGTATTTTACAACAAGAGACATGGCTGTAAAAGGTTTACATTTTGATTGCAAATCAAACTTATGAGGTTCAATTCCTTCTTGTCTCTTATTGAGTATACTCCTGCTAGCTCAATGGTAGAGCCGGATACTTCTAATATCTTGATCCAAGTTCGAATCTTGGGTAGGAATAATTCTAGAAAAAATATATTTATTTAAAATATAGCTTATTTATTTAAATTTGTATGATTAACCTGATCAAAGATAAATTATTTATTGCTTGTGATGCACCTAAGCCTTGAGGGTTATATTTTCAGGATAGTGCAAGTCCTCAAATGGAAGCTTTAGCCGAGTTACACGATAATATTATGTTCTACCTTGTAATTATATTATTTGCTGTAGGATGAATAATGGTTTCAATAATAAGAAATTATGTTAAAAACAAGATTAGTAACAAATACACCAACCACGGTACATTAATAGAATTAATATGAACAGTTACTCCTGCATTGATATTAATACTTATAGCTTTCCCCTCTTTTAAATTGTTATATCTCATGGACGAAGTTACTGATCCAAATTTAACAGTATTTGCAGAAGGTCATCAATGATATTGAAGCTATCAGTACCCAGATTTTCTTAGTGACGATGATGAAGAACTGGAATTCGATTCTTATTTAGTTCCTGAATCAGATTTAGAAGAAGGAAGACTTAGAATGCTGGAAGTTGATAATAGAGTCATACTACCTGAAATAACTCATACAAGATTTATTATTTCCTCCGGAGATGTAATACATTCTTATGCTTGCCCTTCTTTGGGAATTAAATGTGATGCTTACCCCGGAAGATTAAACCAAGTGTCAGTTCTAGTGAACAGAGAAGGAGTATTTTTTGGACAATGTTCAGAAATCTGCGGAATACTACATAGTTCTATGCCTATCGTTATAGAATCAGTATCACTAGAAAAATATCTATCTTGACTACAAGAACAATAATTATTTTTAATATGAATTGTACTAAGCATAGTACATATATCACGATAATATATATAATAACTCTAGAATAAACTACATGATATACCTATTAAATGAAATGTTAGCTCGTAAGAATTAAAACAAAGAAAATAAATACACACTAATACCACACCCATTCTATGAAATAACACAGCTAGTTTTTATAAAATTAAAAAAAATATGAGAATTTGAAAAAGCCATCCTTTAACTACTTTAATCAATGATTATCTGGTAGATTCGCCACAACCTTCTAATTTAAGTTATCTGTGAAACTTTGGTTCTTTATTAGGATTCTGTTTAGTAATCCAAATAGTGACAGGAGTTACATTAGCAATGCACTATAATCCGAGCGTGCTAGAAGCATTTAATTCAGTAGAGCACATAATGAGAGATGTAAACAATGGATGATTAATAAGATATCTTCATTCAAATGCTGCCTCAGCTTTCTTTTTCATAGTATATCTACACGTAGGTAGAGGATTATACTACGGATCTTACCGAGCTCCTAGAACCTTAACATGAACTATAGGAACTATCATATTAGTTTTAATGATGGCAACCGCTTTCTTAGGATATGTTCTTCCTTATGGTCAAATGTCACTTTGAGGAGCCACAGTTATCACTAATCTTTTAAGTGCTATTCCATGAATAGGAAAAGATATCGTTGAGTTTGTCTGAGGAGGATTTTCGGTGAATAATGCGACCCTTAATAGATTTTTTGCATTGCATTTCGTTTTACCATTTGTGTTAGCTGCACTGGTTATTATGCATTTAATAACACTACATGCTGGAGCAGGTTCTGGGAATCCTTTAGGAGTGTCGGCTAATTACGACAGACTACCCTTCGCACCTTATTTTGTATTCAAAGATTTAATTACAATATTTTTATTTATTATAGGTTTATCTGTATTTGTGTTCTTTATGCCAAATGTATTAGGGGATAGTGAAAACTACGTTATGGCAAACCCAATGCAAACTCCTCCTGCTATAGTTCCTGAGTGGTATTTATTGCCGTACTATGCAATATTGAGATCTATACCTAATAAATTGTTAGGTGTTATTGCTATGTTTTCTTCCATACTAATAATATTAGTGATGCCATTTACAGATCTAAGTAGAAGCAGAGGTTTACAATTCAGACCTTTAAGTAAAATAGCTTTCTATATTTTTTTAGCTAATTTCTTAATTCTGATGCAACTTGGAGCTAAACATGTTGAATCTCCGTTCATAGAATTTGGACAGATAAGCACCGTACTATATTTTTCACATTTTCTAATAATTGTTCCTCTAATTAGTCTTTTTGAAAACAGTCTAATAGACTTGCATATTAACAAAAAATCATAATTACTATACGCTTTAATACAAGTTTACATTATTAAGTGTCGTAAAAACCTATATTGATTATAAAAAAAGCATTATTGTGTTTAAATTACATAAAAGTTATACCAATGTCTTTTTAATTACTATGAGAATTTCGTTTACGAAAAAATCATTGTTTTCCTCTATTTCAAGCTTATTTATATTAAATGAAATCACCACTAATAACTTAAACTATAATTTCTTAAATGTGATTTCTATAGGGTCAGTGTTGTGTGGTATATTAGTTATTATAAGTAAAAATCCTATTGTTTCTGTTTTGTTTTTAATAGGTCTATTTATTACTATAGCAGGATATTTAATGATGTTAGGAATAAATTTTATAGGATTGTCTTACTTATTAGTATATGTAGGAGCAGTTTCCATACTTTTCTTGTTTATACTAATGTTAATTAATGTAAGAATATCAGAATTAGTGACGGATAACAGTAACAGTATACCGTTAGCCATTATGGTAAGTATATTTGTTAATCTTAATCAATTATTTCCTAGAGCTATAGGTATGCCTGTTATGATGATCGGAGGATTTCACCTTGTGAAACAGAGCTACGTGGATCTAAAGGGCGAAATTCAGCCATATATGAACTTTGACAGTGATCATACATATATAGGTTATTATTTAAATGAGTTGTTTTTTGTAACATCTCATTCTTGAGACCTAAAGCTAGCGGAAACGTTCCATATCACTAGTATTGGTAATATAATCTATACTAACTACCCGTTGTGATTAATACTAACTTCCATAATACTTTTATTAGCTATGATTGGTTCTATATTGATTACTATAAAACAATAGGTACTTACTTATCATATTAGGGGCCCTAATGATTGATACCTATATTGGTAATACTAGTCATAATATTATACAAGTACTTATTAGTACAGGGCGTGGATTATATAGGATTTAAAAAGATATACTTAGTTATTATATGCAATCGATTTGTAATGGATTCTCTTTTTAGTATAATAAGTCCATTAGATCAATTTGCGATTAGGGACTTGATAAGCTTAGACGCTCCTATATTAGGAAATTTATCTCTGTCATTAACTAATATAGGGTTATATTTAACATTAGGAGGATATCTTGTTTTCATAATGAGCATAATGTCTAATAACAACGGAAAGATCGTATCTAATTACTGATCTATAGGGCAGGAAACTATATACGCCACAGTTCATAATATAGTAGTGGGGCAAATCAATGAGAAAAAAGGTCAAGCCTATTTCCCTTTCATATACGTCTTATTTATATTTATTCTGGTGAATAATCTAATAGGAATGATACCCTATAGCTTCGCATCCACTAGTCATTTTGTACTGACTTTTTCACTAAGTTTCACTGTGGTATTAGGTGCTACAATATTGGGATTCAGTAAACACGGACTAGAATTTTTCTCTCTTTTTGTCCCCGCAGGTTGTCCTTTGGGTCTATTACCTTTACTGGTGTTGATCGAATTCATCTCTTATTTAGCTAGAAATGTGTCGCTAGGTCTAAGATTAGCAGCGAATATTCTGTCGGGTCATATGTTACTTAATATCCTAAGTGGATTCACTTACAACATAATGACTTCAGGACTGATGTTTTTCTTTTTAGGTTTATTCCCTCTAGCGTTTATAATCGCATTTTCTGGTCTAGAGCTAGGAATTGCTTTTATACAAGCTCAGGTTTTTGTGGTGCTATCTTGTTCTTATATTAAAGATGGACTAGAATTACATTAGTATCTATATGTTTTGTGTGTAACCACTGTCTTTTAATAAAATAATTTTAAACATGGTTGTAACTCTATATATTCTAAAACCCTGGAGATATGTATACAAGAATTATTTTATTATTTAAACTTGATGAAATAAATTGATGTAAAGTCTACTGAAAAACAAATAGATTTATAAGAACATAAGTCTTTATTATTAGCAGGAAATAACATAATTAAAAACATTATTTAATTGTAACAGTGGTAATCTATAAAATTTCATTTAGTTTTATGTATGACAACTAAAATTAGCTTATATATCTCCAGGGTATTTGCGTTTATCTGTTTATAGTGTTCACAATAAGGATAATATAATGGGAGAGACGGGGAAAAATTATTATAATAGATAAATAATTTTGCTTTAGTTATAACCTCATTATGTACTATAAGTTCTAGTTTGTCTAATCTAGATAGAAGTGCCTTTCAGGGACATCCATTTCATTTGGTGTCCCCTTCTCCTTGACCTATATATACTTGTATCAGTCTACTCACTTTAACTACTTCAGGAGTCCTAACTATGCATAGTTTTCAACATGCAGGTTATTGATTATTCTTTGCTTTTACCTTATTAATATCAAGTATGTTTTTTTGATTCAGAGACGTAATTTCAGAAGGTACTTATCTGGGTAATCATACATTAGCAGTACAAAGAGGTTTAAATATGGGAGTAGCTTTGTTTATAGTGTCGGAGGTATTATTTTTCTTAGCAATATTCTGAGCATATTTCCACAGTGCATTATCTCCTACTGTAGAACTGGGAGCTCAATGACCTCCTGTGGGAGTAGAAGCTATTAACGCTTTTGAATTACCACTTCTTAACACTGTTATATTATTAGGGTCTGGTGTGACTATTACATACTCTCATCACTCTCTAATACAAGGTAACAGGAACGGTGCTTTATACGGAGCAATATTCACTATAATATTGGCCTTCGTGTTTACTGCTTGTCAAGGGGTAGAATATTCAGTTTCTTCTTTTACTTTAACTGATGGTGCATTCGGTTCATGTTTTTATTTTGGAACAGGGTTTCACGGGCTGCACGTGATTATTGGAACTATTTTCTTAGCCGTAGGATTTTGACGTTTATTAGCTTATCACCTAACTGAAAACCATCATTTAGGTATGGAATCTGGTATATTGTATTGACATTTTGTTGATGTCGTGTGATTGTTTTTGTTTTTATCAGTTTATTACTGAGGATCATAGACATTATCCTGATATGATGAAATTACAAAGTAACATAACGATTAAATAAAAATATACTGTGGTTTTAACAGTACAATGAAACTTATTTAAGTCTTATTGTAGTGCAAAGTGCTTATCGTGTATTTAATTAATTAATTAATTAACTTTTCGTATACCAATACTTTATTAACGTATAGGAAGCTATTCCAAAAGAGCCAGCAAATTAATCAATATGTCGATAACTGCAATAATATTATTCCTACTATTCGAAATTAGCTTTTCTTTTATATGAGACCTTAGGTGATTTATTAGAAGTAGAATTGGCTCTTATATTTTATTAAAGAGAGAATAGGATTTTTTTTCATTTTAGTTGATATAATATAACTTTTGAAATACTTAAAAATGCAAACTTCTATATAAGGGCATAGAAGTTATTATTTTTTGTTAATATGCAAGTCTATTAGACTATTTTCAAAAAGACTAATTAGAGGAACAATTATTAGGAAATGTGAAAAATATAATACGGTGCTTGTATGCACAGAACTGTTAACCAGAGTAAGCGAATATGCTGCTAGAAATATAACAAATAACCTTGTTAAAAAAGAACTATAACCTAACCCTATGAATAAATAAACTATTATGTAACAACTATAAAAACAAACTGGTAATTAAGGCTAGTCAATATCCTCCTCAGTGCTGGGGATATTTGCAAATCAATGTAATTTGTTTTGCAACAGATTATGCCTCACTCGGTTATCATCCATAGAAATAATTGCAGTAGATACTCTGTGCAGTTTATGATGAATATAATTACATTCGTTCTCAGACAACGGCCCGAAAATATATCACCCACCTAACAAGGTATTAAAACGATTTCTCATTACATTGTAATAATCCCGTTTTTCGTGTGCATACTCTCACTCGTTAGTACAACGTTCAAGCGTATTAAGGAGAGTAGTATTATCACTATTAGGATTGGCTTCGAACGCCCTCATTTGTGCAATAAGCTCACCTGCAGATTGATACGCTCTATCCGCTTGAGAAAATAAATTATCACGAACTTTATTAAGAATTCCTGCATAATATGCTATATCATGAGGACAACCGGGAACGTAATAAGGGTCAACTGAAGAATGTGGAACAGGCAAACCTCGATAGGATCTTGTGCCAGTATTATTATTAGGCTCGGGATGATCAGAATTAACACTAGAACTAGCTCGACCCGATGAACCAGGCTGATCCCATGGAAGCATAGCATATGCAGTAAGACGGTCACGAACATTACTAGCTCCCATTGGCATAAAGTGACCACCGAATAAGCTACCTAAAAAAGCACTTAAAAAATAGATTACCTCTCTTAAATCGCTTAAGGAAAGTGTGGTATCGAAAATATAGTTTATATGTTCTAATACTGGTGAAAAGTCTACCCCATGTAAAGCAAATCAAAAGCCTATAGCAAATGTGAATACTCTTACAAGTACCCGAAGCTCAGGCAAGTGTTCCGCTTTGATAAACCGTAGTACCACAAAGGTTAATACTCCAAATATACCTCTTGCGAATGACAAGCATGACTCTAACCCTAATAAACTTAAGAGCCCGTTAAATGGGAAATACACCAGCACACATAGAGTTACACCCGTAGCTATGGATGTTCTTAACCCTTCACTCCACTTAAAAAGTGAACTCTCTAAGGGTAAGCTAGCGAAACCATAAGGTTTAGGAGGACTATGTAAAGCTAGTTTAGTATTATCTTTAAAAACCAGGCTAAACAGTGCAAATACTATTATAATAACCATATTATTGTCAATAGAGTAAGAGTATAACATTCATATGTATGATATTAATCCTACTAGTATATACAATGCATAAGAGGTAATTACTCCTGTATCCAATTTAGACATATTTCTACTCAAAGATATTAAACCTTTCTCCAAGCCATATGGTCCTATTAATTCAATGCAACCTTTATCTATAACTTTAGTTGTTTGTCCCCCCAGCTTTAAAATAAAATCTGTCACATATTTATTGTAAAAAAGTTCAATTAAAAACCGTTGACTGAAGAATCCATAAACATTGTATCCGATATTAGATAAGTTAAAATAAATTAATGTCTTAGGTACAAATTCTAAAAGAATTATGGATAAAATACTTAATGATAAGGTAAATATTAAGGGTAGAATTTTAAAAAGAGTAGGCACGGCGAATTCAGTGTTTAACATTATTTCGTGAGAAGGATGAATAAATAAGCTGTTATCTATGAAAAAATTAGAACCTAACCCTATGAATATATCTTTAGCAATGTAACCAAAGAATATAGAAAAAATTGCCAAGATAATAAGAGGTAAACTCATAAATATATCACTCTCATGAGCATGTACATAATCTACAAATGGTCCATTAGGATTAGTTAGGAATGTCATATATAACACTTTAACTGAATATAGAGTAGTAAATATGGCACCTATAGTGGTTATTGAGTAAACAACTATACTAGAGAAATGGAATTGACCATAAGCTGATTCTAATATAAAGTCTTTTGAATAAAATCCTGTCATAAATGGAAAAGCTACTAGACTTAAAGAAGCAATAAGCATAACGGAATAAGTTAAAGGTAAGAAAGGTCTTAACCCTCCATACTTTCTAAAATCTTGATTATCTGATACAGCGTGTATTACAGCACCAGCTCCTAAAAACAGTAGCCCCTTATAAAAAGCATGATTAACTAAATGAAACAAAGCTATGTTGTATGAAGATAATCCTATTGCAACAACCATCATACCCAATTGACTCATCGTAGAATATGCTATGACTTTTTTAATGTCTTGCTGAAATAGACCTATAAGCGAGCTAAATACAGTTGTAATTGCTCCTATTCACAAGCAAGAAAGTAGCGCTGTACTGCTATATTCTATTAGGGGTGAACTACGCATTAGCAGATATACTCCTGCAGTAACCATAGTAGCAGCATGAATAAGAGCTGACACAGGAGTAGGTCCTTCCATGGCCATAGGTAATCAAACGTGTAGCCCGATTTGAGAGCTTTTTGCCATGGCACCTATCAACAAGCATATACCGATCAGTGTAACAATATTTTCAGCAATGAAAGGTGTTGTTGAAAATACTGTAGAATAATCAATATTACCAAACGACCATAAAATAGCAAACATACCTATAGTAAGAAAACAATCTCCAACTCGATTTGTCAGAAAGGCAGAAATAGAACTTTGATTTGCTGCTATTCTAGTGAATCAAAAACTAACAAGTAAATAAGAACATACACCTACTCCTTCCCATCCGACGAACATAAGAAGATAGTTATCGGATGTTACTAGAATTATCATCATAAAAGTAAATAAACTCAAGTAACTGAAAAATCTTTGGTTGTGTGGGTCATGGCTCATATAACCTATAGAATATATGTGAACCAATGAGGAAACAACTAACACAGGTATTAACATGGATACTGTTAGAGAGTCAAAATTAAAACTCCATAATATATTCAAGGATTCAGAATCTATTCATCTAAAGAGTTTCACAGATACTGGTATACTATTCATACCAACTTCAACAAATGACAATACAGATATAATAGTAGTAACAACTAATAACGAACAAGTTACAATTTGAGATCCTGCCACTCCCAATTTTCTCCCTAAGAACCCAGAGAATACAGAACCTAGTAGAGGCAATAGTATAATACTTAAATACATTATTTAAACTCTATTGCAACACTTCCTCTTAATCTATAAAATGCCACTAAAATACCTAATCCTATCGCTGATTCTGCCCCTGCAATAGAGATGATGTATGTGGCATATATTTGTCCTAAAATATCGTCAAAATTGAATGAAGCAATTAATATTAGAAATGTAATAGCTAATAACATGATTTCTATTGAGATGAGCATTAATATTATATTCTTTCTATTCAAAACAAACCCCAATACTCCTATTAAAAATAATATTAAAGATAAATTCATATTTTTTTTTATTGATACAAAAATAAAAGACAATTGTTATTAATTTATCATAAGCAATGATATGCTTAGTTATTTGGACAAGCTATAAGTTATTGTTAAATCCCAGTATGATATTGAAAAGCCACATATACATTATTCAACCCTACTTTCGTAACACTCTTTATGTGTTTAAGAAAACTAACACTATATAATTGTAATAGATTGCTTATATAACTTATCTAACTATTTGTATAACCAAGCATAAAGCTAATAAAAAACTGAAGCTTCATAGATAATTCAAATTAGAATTGCGTGGTGCATCGAGTAAGTGATCATTGAAAAAAAAAGCCTCTATATTATTTAATATTGTTGGCACATAAGGCCAGAATGATTCGAACACTCATCTGAGCTATCATGAGCAGCTTGCTTTACCTGTTAAGCTATAGCCTTTTTTTTATTTTCCTCCTTATTGGTTATGCGGACAAAGGATTTGCACCTTTATTTACAGGTCATGAGTCTGTTATGTTACTATTACATCAATCCGCATTTAATGTCATGGAGCCCAGTGCAAGTATCGCACTTACTTCTACCGATTACAAAACGGTTGCATTACTTTTATGCTAACCGGGCCATATTTGAGATGTATATTTATTAAAACATATTATGTTACTGTAATTAAGGCTGTAAATTTAGGCTGAATAATAGTTTGATTTATACTTTAATTTAATTTATCTTCATACACGAACAGTTATTTTAGCTATAAGTTCAAATTATAATATATTGTGAGCCTTCAATATGAATTGAACATATATCAGAATATTAACAGTATCCCGCTCTACCTTTGAGCTATAAAGGCTATAAATTAAATTATAATTTATATTATTATTTTTACAATGGGGGAGGGAGTTGTTAATGTTTATCAAACCCGTGCAATTTCCACTACACGAACCATATTTCGACTTAACACTAATCAGAGTCATACATACGAAGATTTATTGATAAATTTTAAATCATTTGCATAATATCCCTATTTTGTTAATTATAATAATAGAAATATAAGACAGATTGATAACCTAATTGTACATATATAGATATATAAATTTATCAATAAACCAAACTTATTGCACATACTCCTTTCAGCGCCTGACGAGTGGTTAGTACCTATCCGAGATTAAATCCACCGTGATGTAATAACTCACGATTACTAGTAATTCCTTATTCACGCAATCGAGTTTCAGATTGCAATCCATATTTTATCTTGCTTTAAAGATTACCTAAAATTTGCATTTTTGTCTCTTTTTGTGCAAGCATATGTGGCACGTCTATAGCCCACAATATTAGGGTCATGATGACTTGTCTTCCTCCTTACGACAATTTTCATATATGAAAATAACGCCCTATTATCTCTACGATAAATAAGGTATAGGATTACGCTAATTTAATGGATCTAACCAAAATCTCACGACATTAGCTTTAGACAGCCGTGCAACGCTTGTGACTTTCTTCTTCTTGCCAAAGCAAGAGAAAAAAATCATTCAAATTGTGGTAAGGTTTTTCGAGGATTATCGAATTAAATAACATACTTCACTACTGGTTTCGGAAACGGTCTAATGATTTCAGTTCCTGTGTTGCCACACTACTCTTGAGGTGGAATGCTTACACTTTCATTTATATTCCTGCTAAATCCCAATTTGTCTTATATAAGGTTAGAACAGGTATATGGCATTCATAATTCTCTGCCTGGATTACTAGGGTATCTAATCCTGTTCACTCCCCAAGCCTTCGTCCCTTAACGTCAGTTTATATATAGAGGGTTGCCTTCGCCGTTATACGTCCTATTAGTATCAAAAAATTTCATCTCTTCACCAACAATCCTAATATTTTCCTCTCGCTTAAAACTCTAGCAAGTCTCTTAGTATGTATATATAACTAACTAAATGCCGTCTAGGTACGCTTTAAACCTAATAAAGATGAATAACACTAATCTTACTTGTGTTGCCGCGACTGCTGGCACAAGAATTGGTCAAGAAATATGAATAAAACTTTGTCATTATCAATTTTTTATCCAGAACTTTATCCAACCAAGTTGGCACACAGGAGTTATACCCATGCACGTTATTAAAACGATTCCATTCCTCCAAATAGCTGGTTCAACCGTTAGGTCATTGACCAATATTCCTCACTGCTGTACTGTACATATTGGGGTTTTTTCAGACCCAATGTGGTCAATAAACCTTTCAGTTTTGACTACAAGCTAAAGTTAGTTAAGAAATTACCTTACCTACTACTTGCTTGATTACGATATAAGCATTTTAAAGCAAACACGTTAGTATTTTTTTCACATAAAATATCGGGTTTAATATTTTATGCTCTATAGAGGATTTATTTTCCTTTACTTTAACATAGGCATATCATTTATACTCACCTTTACACCACTTTGTTCCACATATTTTACGTAGAACAACGTTCGATTAGCATGTGTCAAGCTTTTGGATAGCGTTCAATCAGAGCCATCATCAAACTCAACTAAAAATTTAGTAATATTTTTCTGTGTATCTCCTTATCTAAAAAAATTTTTTTAGAAATAACATTAATAGAGAAAATCGAGCCTAATCACATTAAATAATAAATATATCATGATTAATATTAAAAGTATTTTTGTCATTTAGGCTACATATAATAATAAAAAGGCCATCATTAATGCGAATAGACCTGTGGCTTCTGAGAAAGCGAAACCTAATATAGCGTAAGAGAATAATTGTCCTCTTAGAGATGGATTTCTGGCTACACCTAAGATCAGAGCTCCAAAAACTACTCCTATTCCCACTCCGGCTCCAATAAGACCTGTTGTTGCTAGACCTGTTCCGATAATTCTTGCTGCTTGTACCATTGATTAATAATGTGTTTAAAATTTTTTGAGTATATCCTCATATTATTTATATATATAGATAAATGTATATATATTTCAGTTTTGTTAAGCATGGCTCGTAATTTTCATTTGAGTAAAATTATCGAACCTAAATATGAAATCATTATTTTACAATTTATGTATTAATAATACTTTATGAATCAATTTAATTAATACATTATTAAATCGAAATAGACAAATTAAAATGAACAAAATAAATTATTTATTATGTAAGAGCTATAAGATTTGAACTCATATAATAGTGATTAAAAGTCACATGCTTTTCCGTTAAGCTAAGCTCTCTTAGATCGTTCACTTCTAAACGTCTTTTATAGTTTAAAATAAAAGCACTTTAAGCGAGAGAAATAAATTTCAAAAGTAAAAATTGGGATAAGTATTAAATTTAGTTTTTAATAAAATTAGTACTCTGTACCTAAAGACGTCAAAGTCCTTTGAGTCAGAGCCTATGCAATTTTTTTTTACAAAAATCGTAAAAAAAAATTCGTATTAGTATAATACGTATATTTAAGAGTATCTTAAGTTAAGTTTCGTACCTATATGCATTCAGCACTTATCTTTAACTAATATAGCTTTACTGCTGTGCTTGTGCTGAGCTTATATAAAGCAGTCATATAAGCAAGGGGGCCAATGGAATTATACCATTGCTGTCCGTACATCATACTTTGAAGTTTAATCGCCGTCAGATATAATAAACAATTCAGCATAATACTGTTGTTAAATTGATGATCCCTTATTGTATAAAAAAAATAACCTGCACAAACAACAGATAAACCAGGGATTAGCATACCCAACTCCTTTCGTACGAAGGAGCTATTCTTATTTGACTCTAATTTCTTCTAGAAGATAGAAACCATACTGTCTCACGACGTATTTAACCCAGCTCGTGTAGCTCTTTAATCGACGGACAGTCGAACCCTTCATGACTCCTGCATTCATGTGGATGAGCTAAGCCGACATCGAGGTGCCAAACTGCGCACTCAATTTGTACTCTCTGGCGCAATTAGCCTGTTATCCCTAGCGTAGCTTTTTTCGAAAATCCAAGACCTTTCCTTTGTGCATCTTGTGATCATATGCCCCGCTTACGCGACTGATAGACATGTAAGTCAAACAGTAAAGCAAGATTAAGCCATTAAACTTCTGGAGTAGTAAATTAATCATTTTATTATTGTCTTTGCTAAGCACAATAATAAAACAAATTTAAACAATGCAATAATTTGTTAGTATTTTGTCACTGTTTAATGTACCTCTATTTTCCATATAGTGAAAATCTTACTTACTTAAAAATAAAAATGAATCTAACTTAATAGAAAAGTATTTGGATAAAAGGTTTTTATTTATTACAAACTAATAATATAGAATATATTGCGAAAGTTACACAATATACTCAATCGCTAATTATACAATTAAATAGGCACACCTAGATAATTATATCTAGGCGTGTTTACCTAAACTAGGATAAATTAACGAACTTACCAAATTAACTTTGGATACACCCAGGTACTTTTTGTGGGATCTGTGCCCCGCATAAACTATCTCCTAATAAATATCTTCTTAACAGAAGTTACTAGGTAACTTCCGCTAGGTAGTTCCTAATTTTTACATAAGAATAAGCTATTTGTATCTTTATTTGGTTTCAATACCAAGATACACGACAAACTAAGTAAAGGAGTTTCAACTACATCATTTCAATTACCTTATACTCTACAACTCGTTTTGTCATGTCCAATCATTAGTAATAGTAAAGCTGCATAGGGTCTTCTCGTCTAACTAGAAGTAAACTGTATCTGCACAGTTATTCCAATTTCACTGAGGCAATCATCGAGACAGCTGTTGTATCGTTAAATCATTCATGCAAGACCGCATTTAACGGCCAGGGTATTCCGCTACCTTAGGACCCTCAGAGTTAAGGCCGCCATTGATTAGGGTTTCCTTCAAAATCTAACCTGTTCAAGATTAAAAAAATTCGTTAGCCAGCTAACATTGGGCAGAAATCACACTCAATACTTTGATTTTTCATCTTATGCAAAGTGCTTTGTTTTAATTAAACAGTCGTACAACACCATTTTATGTCCCCTCTTATTACTTAGATAATAATGGTACACCATATTCCGAAGTTACGGAGTCATTTTGCCGAGTTCCTTAATGATTGTTATCTCAAACGCCTTCGTATTCTCTACTCGCTTACTAGTGGTAGTGTTTAGGTACGGTGATATAGGGATGTTAAAAATTTTCCAGAACTTCTGTGCTTAAACACATTATGACATACTTATTCTCTTCAAACATATGTCACTGTGCTAATTAGAGAAGTTTACATTTTACAAGCCACTGTTCTCATCATTTAATTCTTTAGAATAATCAACTTAGAGGCCGACAGTTACTAAAATACCATAAGCTTAAGGCGAGGGGTTATCCCTTTATCGTTACTCATGTCAGCATTATCACTTGGGATGTTATCATTTAAATTTATCATAGTTTGTCTAATAGTATTTCAATCCATGTTTATAAACTTACTTCATTTAGAATAAATGAAATTTAATATTTACCCAACGTTCTGCTACCCCATAAATAAATCTATTTATGTACAAGGTTTAGGTACATTGTTTAGATCCGTTGAATCTTTGATGCTTTTAACTTGTTTCCATTAAAGAAAATTAAACCAGTGCTCTGTTACGAGATCTTAAAAAAATGGCCGCTTCTAAGCCTATTTCCTGGTTGTGTTTGAAAAATACTTCCTTATTTTTCACTTAACAATAATTTTGGAACCTTTAACACTTGTTCTGGGCTGTTTCCCTTTAGACATACAACCTTATCGTACTATGTCCGATAGCTTAAAATTAATCGTTGTCATTCTGAGAGCAAATCCTCACTGATAAAATCTTCACGATCCCCCAATATATACAAATAGACATTAGTCATAAATTGTCTGAGATCACAATTCTATACCTACAATGATGTAAATTAAACCGCCTACTTACATAGGTTTCGCAGAAAACCAGCTATCCTAGTCAGTTTTGTCTTTCACTAACTTACCACAATTCATCGGATATCTTTACAACGATAACCCGTTCGAGCTTTTATAACTCTGATCATGGTAAGATCACTAGGCTTCGGGTCTAATATTAGATACTTAATCATTAATTAATAATTGCTTTACCTAGGATAGTATATCCTACTATCTTGCATCTAACATTAACTTGCTGACCCATTATGCAAAAGGTACGCTCTTGTTCTAAATTTAATAATTATTTGAGCTGCTTATAAAATTACTATTTCAGATATTTCCTTTACAGTACTTTTTGCTATTGCTTATATATCATATTTAGCTTTAGAGAAAGGTTTCCCTAAATTCAAACAAATTTATCACTTCGTTTTACTTTAAAAGCTATTTAAATTAATCTCATTTGATTTTTATTCTTGAAGCTATTAAGATACTTCAATTCACTTCATTTTTATATTAAATTTATTTAAGAATTTATCCCATATACTATAAATTACAAGATATAGGTAATTTATGTGTTGTTGAAATACTTTAATTCTTTGATATATAGCCTCATATCCATAATAATTTCTTTATATACTTCACATCATATCAATATAGATAAAAATGATGAAATTTAACATTACATATCAAATATAACATTAGTTTACACTGATTTGGATTCAACATATTATTAATATCAAATGTGTAATTAACGAACTAAGCTACCACTTAAATTATTATTATTTTATGGTAATAGCATAATCACTATAATCATCGACATTGTCTCGGGTTATTATGATTCGAACATAACTTTTCCTCAACCCAAATGAGGCGCCTAACCAGCCCGGCTCTAACCCGTATTCTTTTTA
>JAABUG020140058.1:0-16870 GCA_011319215.2 Scortechinia acanthostroma
AATGTTTTCACTTATTTCTCTAAAGAGATTGATTCGCCAATACTTTACAGACGGTGTAACTTGATGTCGTGCGACACGCGCTGCGTCCCTACAAATACGGATGGTTAAACGATGTGAAATTCTCCAGCGTTTAGTGTGGTAGTACCTCACACTATATCCATCTCCATTTTAGAACAAAAGTTCACATAAGTCAAGGTAGATATATGCTATCGCCTTGACAATAGGGCCATGCGGTTTAGAAGGCAGCAGCGACATCGGAACCGAATCCTCGCTGTGTGCCTCGTCTGGCATCAGCTTCGTCGTCACGATCTTTCTCGATCCATCCGTTCGATTGAGATCACCCCCTGCAGAACGCCTGCAACTACGGTAAGATAGCCTATCGGCGGCACTCGCGGACAATAAGCGTTATGCCGACAATTTGTGTCGCTAGAGCGTGATCATACGACGTGTGAAGGGGAGGTGAGCGGTGGGATGGGAGGCACTCGCGCAGTGGGGGGAAGACGTTATTCGCCTCGAACGGCTGGCTGGCGGAGAGGCCAACGACGTGTGGAGCGTGCGCGTCAACGGGCAGCTCGCGGTTGCTCGGCGCGGCGTCAGGAACGACGTGGATCTCGCGTGGGAGACCGAACTCCTCCAACACCTTGACCGTGAAGGGTTGATCGTGCCGGTGCCGATCCCGACGACCGACGGACGACTGTTCGCCGATGGTGTGGTGGTCATGACATATGTCGAGGGCGGCCCACCCGAGACGGAGGCCGACTGGCGTCGCGTGGCCGACACGCTGCGCCAGCTGCATCGGTTGACGCGGGGGTGGCCGCAGCGCCCGGGATGGCGATCGTCGACCGACCTCCTGCATGCCGATAGTGGAACGAAGATCGACCTCGGTGCGATGCCGCCGGAAGGCGTTGCGCGCTGCCGCGCCGCGTGGGCGCGGCTGGTCGGACGTCTGACATGCGTGGTTCACGGCGACCCCAACCCGCGCAACATTCGCATGACCGCCGAGCGGGTCGCGCTGATCGACTGGGACGAGGCGCACGTCGATGTCTCCGACTTTGACCTTGCTCTGCCCTACAACGCTGCCGGTTTCGATGATGAGGCACTCGATATCGCTGCGCAAGCGTGGGCCGCATGGGAAGCCGCTGTCTGTTGGGACGACGCGTACTCTATCAAGCGACTTGCCGAAGTTCGAGCAGTCTGAGTAGCAGCGATATCTGAAATCCATTATGGCTTTTTGCCTATTCTGACACCCCCTTTATCCTCTCTAGGTTACGTATCCACGTGTTCGATTGAGATCACCACTTCAGTCAAGGCGAAGGCTGTTTTTATTTGTTCAGCAGTGGCATTACCCACGCTTGCGATACTGCGCTGGAGGGATACCGACCTCGCGTTTAAAGGCTTTGCGAAAGGCGGCTTCCGACTCGTAGCCCAGCAAATCCGCGATAGTTTCCATGCGGACTTCGTTCTTAAGCAAACGCGTCGCCCGCAGCATCCGCCAGCGGGTGAGATAGGTCATGGGTGGTTCACCGACCAATTCAGTAAAACGGGCAGAAAAAGCCGAGCGCGAAAGTGCTGTTTCATCGGCGAGTTCCTTCACCGTCCAGCGGCGTTCGGGTGACTGATGAATGAGGCCGAGCGCCGCGCTAATGGGTTGATCGCGCAATGCTCCCACCCAACCCACAGAGGCTTCGGCCTGCTGCGTAATCCATAACCGTATGACCTGAATAAAAAGCAGTTCAGTAAGGCGTTTGAGCATGACCTCCGAACCGAGGTGCTGCGATGAAGACTCGCGCGCGATCAAGCGCACAATATCGCCAAAGCCTTCTTCTAAACGTCCCTGCGCTCCGCGAATGTGGATAAGGGTAGGTAAGCGATGCAGCAGCGGAAAATCATTGGGATATTCAAAGTGGAATGCGCCGCACAACAACAGCCGTTTTGGCCCATCTCCATCGTGATTGACAATCTGATACCCGCGCTCCGGATTAAAGTCTAAATGCACCAAGCGCGTGAGCGGCGAGGCAGGATCGTCATAGAGCGAATGTGGATGTCCGGTTGGAAATAGCAGCACATCGCCATCACCAACAGGGATTAACGCGTCCTCGCCTTCGACCTGCAAATAGCCACCGCCAAAGCTCAAAACATGAAACATGCTGTCTTTGGTAGCAGCAAAATCGTAACGCCAAGGTGCTGCCAGCTCACGCCGCGACGACAGCCAACCTTGCAGTTCGAGCGTATTCAGCACGTCGGTGAGGACATCCATACTTATCCCTCTCATTGTGGACGATCAGACATAAATCTAGAACGTTTTGTCATAGATTGTCTTACCGAACACGTGTACCCTCAATTGTGTAGAACATAAGTGCAGAAGCAATATCAAGCAAGAGAGGAAAGCACAATGAGCAGCCAAGCCTCGCATCCGGCTAAAACGCGGACGACATAATGCCGTTTCATAAACTAGGGCGGAGAAAGAACCCCTAACCCACATCAGCACGTTCGCAGGCTCACTCCAATGATAGCCCACAAGCGATGGAAGGAATAAGACGGAAGGGTCACAGACCCTTCCCTACAACAGAAATCCGTATTTATCTGTGAAACGTCATGAGATCCTCTACGAGATTAAACAGTTAAAGAGAATATGCCGTCCGTTGTTTTTCTAAATGTCGAGATCGATTCTAAGAAGCCGTTTGAGAAGGTTGAAACATTCCATACAGGGCGGGTCAGAGACCACGCCCCTACAAGAATTCATCTTTATATTTGGAATATAAACCTTAAGTCAGTGTGACTTTTCAAACGGCTTCTAACCATCCATAACAATAAGGAGATCACTATGAATCCGAATTACACGACAACCTTTACCGTGGATCAAACGCCAGAGGAAGCCTTTAAGGCCATCAATAATCCGCGCAGCTGGTGGTCGCAGGCCATCGAGGGCGATACGGATAAGCTCGGCGCGGAGTTTGACTATCACTACCGCGACGTGCATCGTGCCAAATTCAAGATCACCGAATTTGTGCCCAACGAGAAGGTGGTGTGGCACGTCGTGGACAATTATTTCAACTTTATCAAGGACAAGAGCGAGTGGGTTGATACCGATGTTGTCTTTGAAGTTGCGCCGAAGGGTGACCAGACCGAAGTCCGCTTCACGCATGTCGGACTCGTGCCGGACTACGAGTGCTATGAGGTTTGCTCGAACGCATGGGGAACCTATATCAGCCGCAGCCTGCGCGACCTGATCACGACTGGTAAAGGTCAACCCAACCCGATTGAGGAGATCGTAGATAAGGCGCGCGAGATGAGCGAGCAAAATTACACGGCCACATTTACGGTTGATCAATCGCCGGATGACGTCTTTGCTGCTGTGAACAATGTGCGCGGTTGGTGGTCGGAAAATGTCCAAGGCGATACCGACCGACTCGGCGCGGTGTTCAAAATCGATTTTGCTGATATTCACCACAGCACCCAACAAATCACGGAATTCGTACCATCACAAAAAGTGGTGTGGCACGTGACCGATAGCCAGCTCAACTTCATCCAAAAGAAGAACGAGTGGACAGGCACCGACATCGTCTTTGACATCACCCCGAAGGACGGCAAGACCGAACTCCGCTTCACCCACGTCGGACTCGTACCCGCCGAGGAATGTTACGCGAATTGCTCCGACGCTTGGGGGCTGTATATCAACCGGAGTCTATATAACCTCATCACCACCGGTAAAGGGACTCCCGCGCTGAAAGAGAAAGCGACTGAGGCCTAGCGCACCAACGAGCGATTAGCGGAACGGGAACGTATAACAAACAATGCGTTCCCGTTTTTATTTTCCGGTTCATCGATTGAGCGATACTATCAAGACTGTTGTCCTGCTTATTATTGCTCAGGATTGATATGACCACGCCCTTTAACACTAATGATCTCGCTCGGATATTAGCCCCCATCGTCGCCAAAGAATTCGCCCAACAAAATATGCTGCCGGATCATCCCTTCTATGGCGCATCTATCAGCCCTGAACATTGGTTGGATGAAGCCGGGCATGTGGGGACAACGCGCTATCTTGTGCGCTGTGGTTATGTGGCGCTGGCGCAAATCCAATTTCCAAACGCCGCGCTTAATTATCCCGCGCACGACATGCTTTTGCAACGCATGAACCTCGCTGCTGATCACCTCCTGCGGGCGCAACGGCCTTCGGGATTAATTGACCTGCGCAACACTAATTACGAATCCGGGCCTGATACGGCATTCGCCTTACAACTGATCTGCGCCTTTATCGAAGTCGCGCGGTTAGAACCTTCCTTAAGTGACCTCGTAACCAAGTTAGAGACATTCGCACGTAAAGCTGCCGAAGGGGTGATGAACAGTGGGTTCCACACGCCTAATCATCGCTGGGTGATTGTTGGCGCGTTAGCGCTCGCACAATCCCTTTTCCCTGAGCTTGCAACCGAGCCGATCATCGAGCGTTATCTGGCTGAGGGCATTGATATTGACCCCGAAGGCGCTTACCTCGAACACAGCATCGGCGTCTACGACACGGTCACTGCCCGATCACTGCTGCTGTGGGCGACGCATACGCCTGCATCCGAGCGCGTCGATAGCATCCTCAACGTGGTCGCGCGCAATCTCGAATTTGATCTGCACCTGCTGCATGCGGATGGTACGGCTGAAACAGGTTTGTCACTGCGGCAAGATTTTGGTCAGCGCGTCGTCCCTGCTCCGTTGATCGGCGCATATCTGCAAGCGGGATTGGTCTTAAAGAAGCCAGAATTCATCAATGCGGCCCTCTTCTTATGGGAAAAGCTATCAGATCAATCCGTTGATCTCGAATGGCTATCGTATTTTGTGCGCAAATATGGGACGCCTGATGAGGCAACGCCGACTGTTCCCTCAAGTTATATTCGTGCTTATCCACATAATCACTTGTGGCGCTTGCGCGAGGGCGATATCAGTGCCAGTGTTTTCGGTGAGCGCAGCCGTTTGATGCATGTGGTCTATCGTTCTGCCGAATTGATTTCGCTGAAGCTTGCACAGGCGTATTTCAGCGTCGGCTTATTCATCGCTGATGAGATGGAACTGAGCGACGGAGAAGTGATCCTTCATTCGTCAGGCAAACAGAAACCGAACCTGCCCGCGTATCATCTGCCGTTGGGTTATCCAGTCGCGCCACAGGACTTTGAAGCGTCCAAGTCCATCCGTGATCAAAAGTGGATACCATCTGCCACGAGCGTCCTCAAGATTACGCCGGTTCAAAATGGCTTCAATCTCCATTACCGCACACTCGATGGCTTAGATGACGTCATCGCCCAAATCGCGCTGGACTTCCCGGCGGGTGGCATCTGGGAAACGGCTGACACCGTGCTGCAATGCCAAGCGGGGAATGTGCTTTTCCTCAAACAAGGCACAGGACGAATGCGCTTTGGCACCGATGTCATCGAGATTGGGCCGGGCGCGTTTGACCACCTCACCCAATCCATGCGCCACAGCGAACCCACCAGCAGCGATCAAGTCCGCGTCCTACTGACGTTTAGGACGCCGATTGATCATGTCTTCAAGATTCGGACATATCAACTGTTGGAACCCTTTTAACACGAAAACCGCCACGCTACAGCGGTTTTCGTTTGCTCGAATAGAGTTATCGCAACTGAATCGTTTTGCCGGTACGGGACGATTCGCGGGCGGCATCCAGAATCTGGACGACGACGAGATTATTCGCCAAGCTGGAGAGATCGTTGTCAGCGACGGTCACTTCCCCACGAATGACGGCGGCCAGCCACGAAAACGGTTCATCAAAGGGCGCGGCACGTAGTTCGAGCTCCCGTGTCTCGTCGGTTTTCTCTTCGCGCTGCCCATAGCGAATGGTCTTGCCGTCGAGCGCATACACGAAGCCTGTTTGACCGTAAATCTCCATGTCCTTGCGACCAACCGGCCAATTCCATGAGCCTTGGATGATGCCTTGGCTGCCGTCGTAGGTGACGATAATGGTCGCCTCGTCATCCACCTTAGGATAAATATCGGGTTTCTCGGTTTGCAGCACGGCGGTGACTGAATTCGGTGATTGATTGTCCATCAGCCACGTAATCAGGTTCGCGCCATAGCAGCCGAAGTCCACCACTGCGCCGCCCCCATTGAGGACAGGATCGGTCAACCAGTTCAGGAATTGCGGTGAGCAGCCAATTTCCTGTGGGCCATTGTGACCATCGTGGACGACGACTTTGCGGATTAAGCCGATTTCTTTGCTATCATGCACCATCTGATAGGCTTCATGGTTGCTGGCGTACCATGTGGTCTCGTAGTTGGTCAGCACTTGGATGTTGTGTTGGTGGGCGAGATCCGCCATTTGTTGAGCGTGTTCCATGCTCACGGCCAGCGGCTTCTCCACCATGACATGAATGCCACGCGGGGCGCAGGCTTGCACCACGGCCAAGTGATCGAAAATTGAGCTGAACGCCGCGACCGCCTGCGGATGGGTGGCGTCCAACATCGCGCCGAGATCGGCGTAAACAATGCTGGTGTCCATGTTATAGAGCTTGTGGTAACGCTCGATGGCGACGTTATCGGTTTCGGCGATACCGACAATCTCGATATCGCTCTGCGAGGGACGGCGGAATAGCCCATGAACGTGATCGTGGCTCAAGCCGGCAACACCCAGCCGGACAGGTTGTTTGTCATTTGACGTTTGAGGCATGTGAGTACCTTTCGATGGATGAGCAGATGATCTCCCGCATGAGTTTACAGAGACTTATCCCTGCTGTCGAAGCGGCTTGGTCGTATATGTTCGTCGCACGGATAAACTATCAGCGTTAGAATAGCTGTAACATATCCGCGTCCGTTTAGCCCCTTGGTGAATAAAGATGGTATTTACCCGCCTCCCTCAAAACCCGATTATTACGCCTGCTGATGTCAAACCGTCCCGCTCCGATTTCGAAGTCGTGGGTGCGTTTAACGCAGGTGTCGCCCGCTACCAGAATGAGACGATCATGCTCTTGCGCGTGGCTGAGCGCCCGATCAGTGAGGATGCCGACTCGGCATCCCTGCCACTGATGGACGAGCATGGCGAGATTTCAATCCAACAGCTGGCGCGTACGGACAGCAATTACAACCTCAGTGACTCTCGCCTGATCGTGGATTTGCGAACCGGAAAAGTCCTGCTCACCAGCATCAGCCATTTGCGCTTGGCGCGCAGCAGTGACGGCGTCCATTTCCAGATTGATGAAAAACCTTGGCTGTCTCCTATCCCACCTTATGAGAACTATGGCGCGGAAGACCCGCGTATCTCTCTGATTGACGGCGTGTATTACATCAACTACACCACGGTCAGCGGCTTGGGCATTGGCACAGGTCTGGTTTCCACGCGTGACTTTGTGAACTTCGAGCGTATGGGGGTGATCTTCCCACCCGATAACCGCGACGTGACGATCTTCCCGGCCCGCTTTGGTGGCGATTACGTCTGCTATCACCGGCCGATGCCCAGCGCCATTGGCAGCTTGAACATGTGGTCAGCGCGTTCGTCCGATCTTAAGCGTTGGGGTGACTATCGTGTGGTGGTTCAAGGCGTAGCGACGGGTTGGGAAAGTGGTCGCGTGGGGGGTGGTGCACCGCCTATCCTCACCGAGCGCGGCTGGCTCTCGATTTACCACGCGGCGGATCGGCAACATCGCTACTGCCTAGGCTTCATCCTGACGCCCGAGGACGAACCCGAACGCGTCATCTACCGCAGCGCCGAACCGATTCTCGCGCCCAAAGCGGACTATGAACTCAAAGGCTTCTTTGGCAACGTGGTCTTTACCTGCGGCGCATTGTTGGAAGGTGACACCCTGCGGCTGTACTACGGTGTATCGGATGCGTCAATGGCGCTGGCCGAAGCCAATATCCATGATCTGCTGGCTTTAGCGAAGTAGATCACGAGCGCAGCGGTAGGACTGCATCAGTAGTGGGTGCCCTCGTCCTAAATAGTGTTGTCTGGTGGTCAAAATCTCGGCTCGTTGGCATCGCATCCGGCTAAAGCGCGGATGCTATTCACCTGACAAGCTTGCTAAAGCAGCTTCAAAGACTTGTATTATCGTGTGCCTAGCGCGGACGCAGCATGCTGCGTCCCTACAAAATATATGTCTTATGTGAGATTCGTGTAAAACAAGTACCGGACAAGCCTTAAATCCCTCTCCGAAGTACAAGGAGGAGTTTTTAATGCCGGACACAGCATGCTATATCCCTACAAAAGCGGAGTGTTCAGTAATGTAAAACGCTCCACCATTCCGTGTAGTGCCATTAGAGCGATTTTGGCTTGCAGAATTCGCACTTTTGTTCTAAAATAAACCCTCCAAAGACGGCATTTTACCGACTCCTGACCGATGATCACCGTTTCGGCTAGATGTTCCCGTCGGCGAGTCGTGTAAAATACAATCTGCCGTTACAATAGACAGGTATGATTTGCAACCAGCATTAAGGAAGAAAACCCATGCGTGAAATCACAGTGGCGACCGTGCAAATGCGCCCCAAATTGGGCGAGGCTGAAGATAATCTGGTGAAGATGTCGGAAACCATCGCCAAGATTGCATCTCAACAAAAAGTCGATCTGATTGTTTTCCCCGAATTGATTACCAGCGGCTATGAACTCGGCGTACGCTTTACCGAACTGGCGCAGCGCGTCCCCGGCCCGACCATCAACCTCATTGCCCAACGCGCCAACGAATATGGTGTGTATATCGCCTTCGGGATGGTGACCAAAGAGAAGGTCGAGTCGGTGTTGTATAACTCGGCGATTCTGGTTGGCCCGGATGGCGAACTCTTGGACGTCTACAACAAGATCCATCTGCGCGGTGAAGAACGCATGGCCTTCCGTGAAGGCTTTAAGCTGCCAATTATCCCCACCGAAGTCGGCAACATCGGCCTGATGATCGGCTACGATTTGGCCTTCCCCGAAGTCGCCCGCAGCCTCGCTTTGGATGGTGCGGATATTGTCTGCGTGTGTGCCAACTGGGAAGCGTCCAACATTGACGAGTGGAAGACTTACGTGCGCGCCCGCGCCTATGAGAATTCGATCTTCGTAGCCGCCGCCAACCGCATCGGCGAAGACGTCACTTTGACCTTCGGCGGCGAAAGCATGATTGTTGGCCCGCGCGGACACATCCACGCCTCACTGGCTGCTGAGACCGACCCCAAGTCCGGCGAACCAATGGAAGGGTTCTCGGTCGCCCGCATTGACCTCGATGAAGTGCGCAAGAACCGCGAAGAATACCAATTCATCCAGAACCGCCAGCCCGCCGTCTACAAGGCGCTGGTGCGCAAGTATTAATCCCCAAGCGATTGCAAAGGAAGAGATCGACATATGGTCTCTTCCATACCTACCCTCGCAAATCCTCTAGCCTACTTTTGCATATCCCGTTGATGAATATGAGTAAAAGGTACAGCCTTATATAGTGCTTTCTATCGATTACGCGACGCTGTGATCTCACTATTGTTGTAAGGACGACTACGACATGAGCGAGTGAGGTCTAAGATCAACGTGGATAGAGAAGACAAGAAACGCATCAAGGTATTCACGTGGCATTCGCACGGGGGCTACCTTTATTATCTAACACAGGCTAATTGTGACTTTTACTTACCCGTCACGGCGGGTCGGGAAGACAGTTATGGTGGCAGGCGCAGCGACGATCCGCTGGGCGACAATGTGTATGAAGTCCCGGTTGATGAAGTCCGCAATACGACTTTTGATGTGATTTTGTATCAAGCTCGTCAGCATTATGAAACTGACCAATACCGATTGTTCTCGCCGGAACAACTCAAGCTGCCCAAGATCTATTTGACGCATGTTCCACCGGACGGCCATCCAACCCATACGCAACATCTGGTCACCGATCCATCGGTTTTAATTGTACATGTCACACCGTTCAATGACCTCATGTGGTATTCACCCAACGTGCCGACCACCGTTATTGATCATGGCGTGGTTGAACCAACCACACAGTATCAAGGCACGCTCGATCGCGGGCTGGTGGTGATTAATAACCTTCACACCCGCGGGCGCGCGTTCGGCTTTGATATTTTCGACGCGATGAAGGAGAAAATCCCACTCGATCTGGTGGGATTAGGAACAGAAGAATATGGCGGATTAGGGCCAATCCGCCACGATGAACTGCCGGAATTTATGGCGCAATATCGCTTTTTGTTTATGCCTATTCGTTATTCGAGTCTCGCGCTCTCGACGATTGAAGCGATGCTGGTTGGGCTGCCGATCGTTGGGCTGGCGACGACCGAAATGGTTACGGTGATCAGCAACGGCGTGAACGGTTACATCTCACTGGATTTGGCAGACCTCGAAAAGCAAATGCGGCGGCTGCTGGATTCGCCTGAACAGGCGCGGAAGCTCGGCCAAAATGCCCGCGCCTATGCTCGACAGCGGTTTGCCATTGATCGTTTCGCGGCGGATTGGGAAGCCGTATTTGCCAAGGCTGCCGCTGGCGAATACAGCCCCAACCTCAATCCTTTATAAGCAGCAACGAATCTACTTGATGGCCTGCATATGATCGGTCAAGATCATGCGAATGCCCGATGGATCACGCACGAGTGTGCCGTCGGGTGTTTGTTCGACTGTTAACCCTGATGATTGAGCACGCTCGACTGCTCGTTGGAGTTCATCGGCATCGGGCAGCACAATTGTAAAGTAACGCAGGCCCAGCGCATCGGCTGGTGCGGGCGGAATCCCTTCGCCCTTCCACGTATTGAAGGCGATGACGTGCGGCTGCAATTCATCCAACGCCACCTCGCCCATGCGGAAGGTCTCGATCACCGGCCCGGGCTGGAAACCGAGGACGCCTGCGTAGAAATCCATCGAGCTTTGTAGGCCAGCGGTGTAGAGGTGCATGTGTCCGATACGTGTACCTTCTGCTAGCGGCAAATCCAACTGGTCGTTCTCATCCAGTTCGGCGAACAAGGCCTCAATATCCAACGGATCGCGCCCACTGCCAATGCGACCGTCGGCGTAGCGCACCACCATCTCGCCGTTGACGATGTCGAACACGCCATCTTCCAACGAGCGCACATACAACTCAATTGTGTTGCCTTCAAGGTCATCCAAGTAGGTCGTCTTGGAAATACCGTGATCGGTCGGTGAGTTGGGATAGCGCATCGCAAACAACCGCGCCACCGCCCGTGCCAGTTCCTTGCGGCTGGGATACAAAATGGCGAAGTGGTACATGCCGGTTGTCTGCTGGAAGCGCCGCGCCGTTGGATTTTCGCTCAAGCGCAGCAAGAGTTCAGCCTCCGTGCCCAAGGCCGCCTCAGCGCCTTCACGCCAATGTAGTTTGAAGCCCAGCACCTGTGTATAAAACATAATCTCACGGTCGAGATTATTCACGTTGAGATGCACATGCCCCAAACGTGTGGTCGAAGGCAGCTTATATCCTTCGTTATTGGTTAAAGGTTTATTCAGTACCATCCGTGACTCCTCTTGGTTACAGTAAATCGCTCTTACCGCGTATTATCGCATACAAGTGTAAGATTACGGTCTTATTCGGTGGTTTTAACGGGGAGCAGAGATTGCTATAGTGAATTCAAATAGACTTTCAAAGAAGGATGGATTATGCAAAAGACACATTTGAACCCCGAGATCGTCTCCAATCCGGGCGGGCTGTATTCGCAGTTGGTCAAAGTGGATGTAGGTGATGCCACTTTCCTCTACTTGGCGGGGCAAGTCGGCGAGGATAAGGACGGCAACGTGGTTGGCGAAGGTGACTTGGTCGCTCAAGCCGAGCAGATTTATAAGAACATCGCGGCCATACTGGCGACCGAAGGCGCAACCCTCAGCGACATCGTGCGCGCCACCACCTACATCACCGATATGTCTAAGCGCTCAGTTGTCAGCGAGATTCGTAAGCGTCTGTTTCCGGTCAATCCGCCTGCGACGGCGCTCGTTGGCGTCAGTGCGCTAGCCGGTGACGAATGGCTGATTGAGGTGGAAGTCACCGCTGTCATCCCGCGCAAAACGGGTTAGGCATCACTCATAACCACAATTTCATTGAGTGTTAAATCAACTGTCGCAGCGCTTTAACAGCCATCAGCGATAAATAAGCTCACTTTAATGGCAAATTCCCCAACCCTTTGGAGGCGCGGCTTGTTGACCGCGCCTTTTTTAATCCCAGTGTAACGTTTTGATTTGCTGTTATACTATTTGCTATCGCTTGTACGCAGTGAGATAACGCTCATGACGAATTTCAAGTTGGCGCATCCCCCTAATTAGTCTCTACGCCATGTAACTAAGGCGTACTCCCCGGCCCTACTATGGGCCTGTTTGACATTCATCTATATCCATCTCAAACCTGAGCCGGATGATCTCGACGGTGCCTGAAGCCGTCGAATTCTTCGCGTTCGCGCACGTGCGCCGCCCGCCTGTTTTGTCTTTCATCCCTTTCATCGAAATGACAAAACAGGAGGAAATAAAAATGGAGATCATTCGGGGCAAACAGGCCTCGTTTATGGACGCCTCGGCCTTCGCCGAACGCTTAAATGGTTACACGTCGGTTCATATGGATATTGGTACAGGTGACGGTCGCTTCGTGGGACACATCGCGCAAGCTTGCCCTAACCGCTTTGTGATTGGCATTGACGCCTGCCGCGAGAATCTACAGGACATCTCGCGCCGTACGTCATCCAACACTTTGTTTGTGATTGCCAACGCTCAAGCGCTGCCACTCGAACTCGGTGGATTAGCGGCACACATCACGATGAACTTTCCTTGGGGTAGTTTGCTGGAGGGTTTATTGAATGATGACGCATCGCTCTTCACAGGTCTAAAGATGATTGCCTGTGCGGATGCGACGCTCGACGTTCGCTTGAATGGTGGTGCATTAGCTGAAGCGGGTTGGTCGCTCGAAGAAGGTACACGACGAGTGAGCGAAGTGCTTGCAACCAACGGCTTCACGATGCAATCACCCGAGCCGATGACGCTGAACCAGCTCAAGACCTTCCCGACCTCATGGGCTAAGCGCATCGCCTTCGGACGTGATCCGCGTGCCGTTCATCTATCGGGCGGTGTCCGGCAACGTAAACTGTTGGACACCGAACGTGCGATGATGGAGGCTATCTGATCAATATCCATATAAAACAGTAAGGGTTTGCCGACGGCAAACCCCTACATATCCTAAATGCTTTTGTATTGAGCCAATCGCTAAGGGATAAAAACGATCTTACGCGTTCTTCAAGCCGTGCGGCGGTTCGCCATACTTGCCTGTGCTGAACACGTATACATAGTTGACAATGTCGCCATTCGGATTCGGTGTTGAGCCAGCCGTCCAATTGAACAACCACTTGGCGTCGCTGATGCTCAGGTTGACGCAGCCGTGACTGCGGCGATAACCGAAATAATCATGCCAGTAGGTTCCGTGCAGGCTGATGCCACCGTCAAAATACATGACCCACGGCACGCTCTGTAGATCATAGGCGCTGGGTGCGCCGGTCGCGCCGGACATGCGGTCGGTGGGCATCTTCGCCCAAATATTGAATAAACCTTCTTCGGTGTCATGGTTGGGCAAGCCGCTGGCGATCAACGTGGCGAACACCGGCTTATTATCCTCATAGGCCACCAGTGTTTGCTCGTACAAATCAACAGCCACCCAACGTCCGGTCACAGGATTGCCATTGCTATCCTTCGGATGTGGAGCGGGTTCAATTTTGGAGACGAAGGTTTGCTTCAGCCATTGGTTGGGGCCAATCATGTACCACAACCAACCGTCGGCGTCGGTCGCTTCGGCGTAGATGTTGACCAGATCATAACGCTTGGTCAGATAACCGCTCTCTTTTGCGCTTGGCCCACCGGGTGTCAATGAGGCATAAATGCCGGTCGTATCCAGTACCCACGCAATTGGTTGATTCCAATTATCCGGCAGCATAACCCCTGTAAATTCGGACGGTTCGACCAATTTGGTATTGGTACGCGGAATCCATTGGCCGCCCAAAATTTGCAGCCAATCGGGATTATCCTCGTTGGTCGCATTCACGAAGTTGAAGCCTTCTGGAATTTGCCCGACAACGTTACCGCCCGGCGCATCATATTTGTTGACGGCGTCCGGCCCGACTTTGTAGAAGCTATAAAGACTAATCGTCGCGTTATCCAAGGGCGTGCGGTCGAGCTGCGGCTTGGGCTGCTTGGCGATCAAATCCAAGCAATCTTGGCTGGTAGGGTTATTGGCAACATAAGCGCAGGCTGCCGGCTCGGAAAGCGGCACAGCCGGATCTGTCTGTGGCGCAACCGGTGTTGCGTCCTGTGCATAGGTTACGGCGGAAACAGTCAATAACATTAGGGCTGACAAAACAATAAAACGTTTCATCCGGTCGATTCTCCACACTTTCTCAGGTCACTTGCCAGACATGATACCACATCCGTTTTGGGATGTGGCGGGTGGCAAACTAACGATTGGTCTACGCTGCGGATGTGGCGTATCTCTCCACCGCAGTTCATAATAGGATAAAGGCTGGTGGTTGCAAAGTACGTGATGAAAATTATAGACTCTGCGGAAGGGTCACAGACCCTTCTCTACAAAACGCCTCACAAAATAATGACGTCACTTACCCTATGACCACTACCGGATAAAGTCACCTCTTTACCTTTGTAGGGACGAGGCCATACCTCGTCCGCTTTTACCAAGCGAGACTCGATCTATGAACGGCAAAATAACCGGCATCTTCAACATCATGGCGACGCCCTTCGCCGACGACTACGCGCTTGATCTCGACAGCCTCAAAAAGCTGGTCGAGTTCCAAATTGATAAGGGCGCCTATGGCCTGACCATCCTCGGAGTGCTGGGCGAAGCCGCTAAGATGAATGTGGATGAACGCCGTCAGGTTATGGATACGGTCATCGAAACGGTTGCCGGACGCGTGCCGGTCGTTGTGGGCACGAGCCATGAAGACCTCGCCACCTGCATCAGCCTGAGCAAAGCCGCCTTCGCCGCAGGTGCTGCCGGTGTGATGATCGCCCCACCGCGCATGGACAAACCCACTGACGATCAAATCATCGGCCTCTACAGTGACATTGCCGCGCAGGTTGATCAGCCGATTGTGGTGCAGGATTTCCCGCCAGTGAACGGCGTCATCATGTCGGCGGATATGCTGGCAAAGCTGGCCGATAAAATCCCCAACGCGCGTTATCTCAAACTGGAAGACCCGCCGTTGATGGAAAAGATCGGCGCAATCCGCCAGCGTACGGATAAGTTTGAAATCTTCGGCGGCTTGGGTGGCATGTTCCTACTCGAAGAACTGCGGCGTGGCGCATCCGGCACGATGACGGGCTTTGCCTTCACCGAGATTTTGGTGGCGGTTTATGAGGCTTTTGAACAAGGTAATGGTCAGCGCGCCGAGCAAATCTTCGACAAGTATTTACCGCTAATTCGCTACGAGAATCAGCCCGTGATTAACCTCACCATCCGCAAGGAATTGCTCCATCGTCGCGGTGCTATCGCCACTGCTACCCTACGCAATCCGTTCGTGCCCATCGACAGCGGTACACATGACGAAATCGGCTGGATACTCACCCGCGTCGGCATCACCGACCCGACCAAAAAGCTCACGCTCTAAATCATTCGTAGAGACATGACAAGAAACCATCTAAAAATGATTGAAATCGGCGGACGCGATAACGATGTCTCCCAAATTAGGGCGGGGAAAACTAACGCATCCTCTCCCCTAAAATTCCCTCTCCGCCGCGCAGCGAGGAGACTTCCAGAAGGAGCACACATAGGTGCGGGAACTCCATATTAAATAATGAACAGCATCGTGCCCGTCCGTCAGTTTAATAGAACATTCGGATAAGTTCTTATTGTGTCCAGCATTATCAAGGAGAAACCCATCATGGATTTAGGTCTCAAAGGCAAAGTGGCGCTGGTCGCCGCCGCCAGCAAGGGTCTCGGTTTTGGAGTCGCCCGCGCTTTAGCCAACGAAGGCGCGCACGTCTCGATTTGCAGCCGCGATAGCGCCTCGATAGAAGCTGCCGCCAAGAAACTCACCGATGAAACCGGTGCGGAAGTTCTGGCGATGGTTTGCGACGTCTCCAAACCGGAGTCGATTACAGCGTGGGTGGATGCCACTGTCGCCAAATGGGGTGTGATTGATGCGCTGCTGGTCAATGCCGGCGGCCCACCCAGCGGCTTGCTCCTCTCCATGACCGATGAGCAGTGGCAGGCCGCTTTTGAACTGACACTGATGAGTTCCGTCCGTATGATCCGCGCGGCGGTTCTGCACATGACCAACGGCGGCTCGATCTTGACCATCACCTCATCCTCGGTCAAAGAACCGATTGAGCGTCTCGGCCTCTCAACCGTGATGCGTTCTGGCGTGGCGGGCGCGGTCAAAACCTTGGCGGATGAGTTGGCGGGACAAAAAATTTGCGTCAACAATTTGATGCCCGGTCGTATTGACACCGAGCGCATCGCTCAATTGGATGCGATTGCTGCCAAGAACCGCAACATCAGCGTGGAAGAGGTGCAGGCGCAAAGTCTCGCTCGCATCCCCATGAAGCGCCTCGGCACACCCGACGAATTTGGCGCCGCAGCCGCCTTCTTGCTCTCACCCGCCGCGCGCTATATCACCGGCGCAACTCTACGCGTGGATGGCGGCCAGATGCGCTCGATCTAAAGAATCACACTTTACAGGGCGGAGTCCATTCCGCCCGTTAATTGCATTACTGCAACTGATAGCTGAACGGGAACAGTGCTACTGGAACGAGCTTGAAGTGCTGGCGTGCAAAGGGCAAGCCCACAATCGTCACCGCCAAAATCAGGCCGCCGACGATGTGCGCCAGCGCAATGCCCCAACCGAAAATCAACAGCCATAAAAGGTTGAAGAACGTTGCGAGGCAGCCTTGCCCATGTGGATTGGTCACCACCGTCCGCCCGAA
>JAABUG020140169.1:0-16759 GCA_011319215.2 Scortechinia acanthostroma
TCGTACTTCCCGTGGCTGGTCTCGTCAACGATCGCCTTGAGCATAGTCTAAGCACGTCAGATGCCGTGCCACTTCCGTTGATAAGCGTTGGACTTACTTGATCGATTTTATTCGGGATATTGCGGAGCATGATCTGGAAAT
Source organism: Scortechinia acanthostroma (assembly GCA_011319215.2). Lineage (NCBI taxonomy): Eukaryota > Fungi > Ascomycota > Sordariomycetes > Coronophorales > Scortechiniaceae > Scortechinia > Scortechinia acanthostroma. The sequence goes on from JAABUG020140169.1 coordinate 142, forward strand.
TTGGCCTGTCAGTCCCTGGATGACGACAGCACGACCAATCATACATACAGTTGTTCTGACATCTAAGCCAAGGCGGATCCTTTCGATATCCACTGCATTCTGGCTAATAACACGGGCATCAGGATAACGACCTATCTCGCGGCGAGGAGAGTGCAAGGTCTTCTCTCCCGACCTGGACATCCAATCCATAAGGCCGGCGTGCTCTCCTGAAGGCACAGTAGAGCGGCCAGTGGGGCTAAGCTCCATGTAAGGGGTTCTGAACATTCGTGTTGCAGCAGAGGGTGAGTTCCTATGGTATGAACTACCATAGTGTGAACCTCCATCTTTCACCGGAGATGGGCTAGGCAGAGCGTTGAATGATCTGTCTTCGGTAACATCGGGCTTGAAGAGAGCAATATCCAGAATACAATCCTTTATCAAATGATACATCAGCATTTGCTCTTACACTTTTTCAAAGCTAAGTGGAGCGGGGGAAATTCGGGGAATGTGAAAAGCATCGCAATACAGAATGCTTCACTTACATCGACTGTGGTACCATTTAGCGTCACCATGGCATTATCGGCATCACGCGTGTTATAAAACTCGAGGTGGAACTCGCTGACATTTTCTTGTTCCCTGGGGAGCAGGTCGAATGCCTTGAGGTCCCCAAACGCCATCGCAAGTGTTTGTAGGGAGCGCGCTACAGTATGTGAGTTGAAAGTCGGATTTCGGCTGTCGTAGTAGACAGATACAAGCAGATGCCCTTCATAGTCAGATGTCTGCTGAAGAAGAGATGGCTCGGAATGCTGCACATATTCCCTCGCAGTGAGCGGGAAAACACGCCATTCAGGTCGAAGAAGGCGAACCTTCTCGATTGCCTTTTTTGCTTCACGACTATCTGCAAATGCAACATAGACTCTACCCAGAGAACTGAGCTCATTAAGAACTGGTCCTCTGAGAGTTGCAAACTCTCGACGCTTTTGCAGAGTTAGCATTTTGCACATGAGCAGCTAATCTGGAAAACTTACATTGAAGAAACCGGCCAAAGACATGAAGTTCAGACTAGCTGGAACATTTTCGATAGCAAATGCGCGGCTGCGTTTGTCGTTGTCAACATTTCCAGCAAAGATGCCAGCTGGGCAGGCTTTTTGAGCGATTGGGGCACGACCAATAGGCCCATAATTGGGTAGGCCCTGCTCATATGCTCTCCCCGGTCCGCTTCCGGCTCCGCGAATTTCCACGTTAGCTTGAGCGTTCAAGGAGCCGATATTTGAACGGTCGCGAACTTGGAGATCACCGGGAGCACTGCCGGCTATCCCAATCGGGGTGAAGCTTGCTGCGGTTGGGGACAGCTGTGCGCGATTAGATGCGTTTAATGGCACCAAAAATGGATCGGCTGGGTGCCTAAGCAGTGTTAGTAGGTAGGTATATGCGTTCCGTAGCGCACTTACACTGTGTACAGCCTGCGGAATCCGGCGTCGCTGAGTGAGGTACCAACTCCGGTTTCATGGCGACCTTTAGATCTTACATCCTCGGGTGAGAAGGCTGTAAGCTTGGTATCGGGGGATCCATTGGGCGAGATTCCATCGTTCGTCGAACAGGGACTGCTCAACCCACGAGAGTTGTTGGCCCTCATTGCAAGAGAACGAACTGGTGTCTTGTCAGGGAACAATGTCAAGCTACTGAACCTTCGCCAATATTCTGACAGCTGTTTCTAGAAAGAATGGGCAATTTGCGAAGTGTTTTAAAAAATGTTGCGATTACAGCTCAAGAAGAGAAGAGGTAGGAATAGAGGGAAGTGGTACTGTCTCAACGAACATTAGAAGAGCACGGAGTAACAGCCAGACTTTTGGAGATTTCGAGAGAGTTGAAAAAGAGGAGAGGCAAGAGGACAAAATAAAACAGTTTGATAGGAACAACATGAGAAGATTAAGAGCAACGCCCCGGCGACATCAACGGGGCTACTATGTATGGAATCTGTCATGCACATCAGTAGTATAATAACGAACACCAGGCTAAACTAGGCCCTAGCTATATCAATTTTAAGAAAAATGAGCGACTTACTATTATATTCAGGCCTTATTAATATGATATAAATACTGTTATCCCAGGTTAGTGTTAAAGCACTGCTTTAATGTAATGTGAACCTTGAAAGGATGTAAGCCAGTATCATCCCCTTTGAGTAGGTCAAGGAAATCAAGAGAAACACCCATATTGCATAATCTGCATCACATTCAGGTTTTAAGAAATGATATACTCCAGAAGAAGAGCATGTAAAACAGAGTAATACTGTTGGGACCTGACTACTTCTCTTAATAAAGTAAATCGGACTAGTATTTCATGATACACTAAACCAGCATAACTAACCAAGCTAATTAGTTAAATGGAGGACCTATATCTTTTCTAATAGGATTACCAGTATAGATGCTGGTGCAATTGCCAGAGGAAGGTTTATTCTCATTCCGTCCTTTCATCCTCTTAGCCCCGTCTATCTCTTTCTTTGTACTTCAGTAAAATAAGTTTGTAGTTCAAGGTCTACACTAGAGATAGTAAGTAAGGAGTTCATAGCCTATTTCTAGATTGATGATGTTCACTCCATATTTTCATCGTATTTCAAGTATGTATTGCTGTTATTGTTGTTGTTTTAGGGTTAACTTTAATCTCAGATGATCACCGTCACGGAGTAGTTATTAATATCAAAGGTAGGCGCACGGACCATTATAAAACTGGAGCTCCTTTACCTTATCCTGACCTAGGCCTTTTAGCTACATCTTGTTCTGAGGTAAGGATAAGTTACTAAAGCTCACTAAATGTCTATATTATCTCTATAACCCTGCACACAACTTGAGGACTGTCAACATACACCTGCTTTTTATGCTTTCTGATTTCTAGGAAGTACACCTACTCAAGGCACCTGTGCTGCTCACTATTAGAAGCAGACTAGGAAATCAACCACCTTTAACACGACTTTTCTTTACAACCAAGGTTGCGCAAAGAAGGTTATTGATACATCGGACATGCCGTCAACGGTTCCTTTGCATATTGAACCATCACATGTGCTAAATTCAGTGAGTTCAAAGCGGCAGGCGTCACAGATTTGACCCTAATTTAATGCATCATAGATCATCATCTCTCCGTCGGACACAGATTATATTGATCAATTGATCCCATCAATCAAAGAGTTTAGCGTCGGCAATCGAACATCTCAATTATTACAGTCCTTGTCCAAGTTTGCTAGCGATAAAGAAGCCGAGATCGAAACCATCTGCAACACAAACCATCAGGAATTTGTGTCTTCAATCAATCAACTTCTGCGTATCCGAGAAGGAACAGTGAGCCTGACCGCGGAGATCCTAGATCTGAATCAATCTATCCAAGCTAGCACCGAACGGCTCGCCGAACAAAAGAAGGCCCTGGTAGAGTCGCGCAGTCACCGACAGAATATTGATGAGACATCTCGCGCCATCCAGGACTGCTTGGAGGTGCTACGCCTGGCTAATCAAGTTCATGATCTGTTAGCCAAGAAAAACCACTATGCGGCCTTACGGGCGCTCGAGGAACTCCAAAATGTGCACCTCAAGGACGTGACCCAATATAAAATCGCCGATATGATTCAGCGCTCAGTACCAGCGACCCAGCGAGCGATAGCTGAGGCCGTGCTATCAGATCTGAACACTTGGCTTTACAGAATCCGCGAAATGTCACAGTTTCTCGGAGAAATAGCTCTTTACCATACAGAATGCCGGAAAACAAGACAAAAGGAGAGGGCAGAGAAACTACCATACCTCAGACATTTCAGACTGAACTCTGCCATTGAGCTGGTTTCGGATGAGCACGAAGAATATGATTTACTACAGAATGAAGAACTGCAAGTTGACTTCACCCCTCTGTTTGAATGTTTACACATCCATCAATCACTGGGGCAGATGGACAAGTTTCGGACGGAATACGCTAATACCCGTCGCCGGCAAAAAGAGCTTCTGATTCCCACTTCAATAACTCTGGTTGATGAGGACGGGGCTTCCCTACACAACCTTCTAGAAGAAATGGCAGGCTTTGCCATCGTAGAGCGTGCTACCATGAAGAGAGCGCCAGACTTGAGGTCATCTGTCGATGTAGAGTCGCCCTTTTTCTGACCATTTGCTCGGCATGAAGTCTAATACTTGTGACTAGGTCGACGAGCTCTGGGATTCGATGTGCCAGACTGCCATGGGACTCATTTCAAAAGCGCTTCCTGAAGTTGATAATGCTGAGAGTTTGCTGAAAATCAAGAATCTCGTTGCATTATTTATGCAAACGATGAATGTCGGTCTATGACTTCGGAGCTGTCGCTCATGTTCTTGCTCTCCATTACTGACCACTGCTGGACACAGACATGGGAGTTCTCCGTCGGAACATTTGACGAATTGCTCTTGACTTTGTTCAAGAGATATGCCGAGCTCCTCAAGAAAAGATTCAGTGATGACTTTCAGGAGGTACGATGCAATATCATGATCAACTTGTCCTTGCTAACTTGAAATGTAAGATCGTATCCACGGATGATTATATGCCCATGCCGATACAATCGCTGGAGGAGTACGACAAGGTCCTCAACGTCAGCTGGTACAATCCTGAGAAGCCAAGGGAGGAACAAGTGTACATCCACACTCTCGATTTGAGGTTTACGTTCTCTTCACTAACTTGTGTAGGTTTCCATGTGTTCTGCCGTTTTCTCAGATGTACCCCTTGTGTTGCATCGACATCCGCAACTTCTTGAACCAGTTTTATTTCTTTGCCAATGAAGATTTCTCGCATCCGCATATTATTGATGAGACCCTCAAAGATGTCAGTCACAGGCGGGTTCTCAAAACATAGAAAGTACATTCTGACCTGTTCCAGGCCTTGGATGAGCTTCTTTCAAACCAAGTTTGCGATACACTCGTTGAGCGTCTTGCTTCGCAGTACTTGGGCCAGATTGTTCAGATATTAATCAATCTGGAGCATTTTGAATCGGCCTGCCGTGAGCTCGAGGAGCTTCTCGCAGCGGCTCGATCCCAGGGTGCTGCAGGCGGTCCGATAACCTTGCGAGCGACGGAGAAGTTCAGAAGCAACAAAAAATCTGCAGAAAAGAGAATTTTCGAGGTGGTCAATTCCAAAATTGACGATCTCATTGAAACTGCAGAGTATGACTGGATGGCACTCACGCCTCCGACAGAGCCCAGCAACTACATGCAAACGCTGACCCGTTTTTTGTCCAATATAATGAACTCAACATTGCTCGGTCTCCCGACAGAAATCAAGGAACTCATATACTTCGATGCTCTTAGCCATGCGGCCAACATGATCTTGGTAATACAATCGTTGATTCGTCGATATAAGAACTGGCTAATACCTGTTTTCTTGACAGGCCCAACCGCTCTCCCCAGACGTAAAAAGCATTAATCCTAATGGAGTGATGGCCCTTGCGAAAGATGTTGAATATCTGTTTCAGTTTGTGGACAGCTTGGGCGTGCCCATTCTTCGGGAGAACCTCGACGAATTGCAACAGACTGTGCATCTGATGCAGTCGGATAATACGGACGAGTTTTACGATATTTCTACAAGAAATAAGAAGTATGGCCGCGTGGATGCTATCAATGGCCCTATCCTCTTAGAGAAGTGTGTCTATTCATGGCCAAATATCCCGAAGGAGATGATTACTGATTGTATTACAGACTCACACGCACTGTTCAAAGTTCGGGAAAGGCTGATAAGTTTACGACACTCTCCTCAAGGTTCGGCAAGAAGTCTTGAAACGTTCAAATTGGATGTCCCGAGATTTCTCTGACTGACCTGACCAAGAATTTCCCCAACCCCTCGCTTTTAGCTCAGGTAGAATTCGGAGTTCATGTTAAGCATACTGCGAAACACTTGTCTGATTTCAAAACTCCATGGTAATTGTAGGCACAGAATCCATCATAATACTAGCAAAGGAAAGAAAAAGAAAAGAAAAGAGCACGGCGCCGTGAGAAGGAAATTATTATACTCATTAACCTGCCCATCAAGACGCGAACCTCTGCAAATAATCACTTTCAGAATGAACAGTGTCAGCTGGATCGCGAACTTAAATGCCGCCTAGCGAACTTCAAACATGTTGAGCAGAGCTTTGACATACCTGCTGTGGCGGGAGATGTGGGTAAGGATTGTACATCCCCTCAAAGATTTGGGATTGGGGCTGGCCATACGCGGCCGTTGGATCTGACTGAACGGCTCCTCCATACATCGTTGGCTGCCGATATTCTTGGTCTTGCCCAATGCCATGCTGTCCCAGGGAACCGTAATCTGGAGGGCCCATATGGTGCGGGGGATGTTGAACACCATGTTGAGACGGCGGCAATTGGGCACCTGTTGCAGCGGAGGAACCTGCAGCAGCGGTTGTCTGGCTCGATCGTTTCGCATGCGACGTCGCCTCTTCGCGAGGTACTATGTCAATGAGGAAATCAAACATATCGGATTTGGATAAGGCTGCTGCGATATCCGATCTTTGCAACGTGCGTCGCTTGTTGTCCTCAGCATGTATCCAAGCCCGCATAGTAAGTTCTGTAATGAAAATGTCGCAGCCTTTCGCAAATAATATAGGGGCCTCGGCGGAAATCATCTTCACCTCAGGATCTGCCTTCATGACTTTCTTTATACGGGCCAGTGGCAATTGGTGAATTTTGTAGTCATGATTGTCCGATTCTAGATGGTTGATAATGTGTTGCCAGTAGGTCGTTAGTATGTCGCGGGCTGTGCCTTGTAGCCCTTGATTGACCTTTTTTATCATCAGTATAATGAAAAACACTGAGTCTGGATACTTACATTCGCCCATGTTCCCGTATAAAGCTCGGCAACGGGGGCATAACCCTGCGCTGAAAGCTGCGTATTGCAAGTCAGTCTTTATCACACGCTATATAACGGTTGCGCTGGTTCGAGTCCACCATACCGCGGCACTGGCACCTACAGCAACGAATTAATTTCCACGTTTGGCGAGATGTTGAGAACAGAGGATCTACATGAACAGATACTACTCACCGTAATGTCCACCGTTCCTGGTGTCATACACTGGCTGCTGTCTACCTTGCTGCTGTCCGGTACTCTGAGAAGACTGTTCCATGTCTGCGATGTTTTGGCAGCAAATATCTAAATTGAAGCTTCAAGTACTTCAAGACGTTGAGATGACGGTGGGCGTATCGCAATATGTTTCTCCCCGAGACGTTGCTGGGTGACTGGTGGTGCGACGGAGTAGGCGGTTGCGATTTCTGTGAGTATAATAGACCCAAAATAATAATTACTAAGTTTCTGTTCTTTGTCTGAGATGCAGGGTAATGTTGCAATAGGGTGCGAATTGTCGAAGATGTAACTACTCAGGTAGGTTTATGAATGATGTTAACATCAAAGGAGCGCGCCGAAACAAACGCCAAGCATTACGCACCGTAGAGAGGTACGTACCTATGTACCTAACCTAGGTATGCAGTATGTGTACTGCCTTACGATCTAGTACACAGGTTCCGCACTCCACCTAAGTAGGACCTCAGAGACCTGATGAATATGATAAAGTACACATATCACCGTGCAAGAGTACCGCAATGAAAAACTGCAATTCTAAGTTCTTTGAACACTTTGGCCAGATGCAACCCAAGTAAGCGGTATCTTCACTCGAAGCCAACGGGTGATGGAGACGGGTTGATTATCCTGGTCTAATATCTTTTCTCACTGATATGTCTGATTCTGATTCAATATATTGCCTTACATTCCAGCATCAGATCGGATACCAGCGTTAGGTTCTTCCTTACCCTCTTTCTGGTTTGCCCAACCACCTACGGAGTAGTATAAGGTAGGTATCAAGTTATGCAGGCTGTCGAAGGACGGTGTCGATGGTAATTACTCGTAAATTACTGTTACAACTTACATGGGGGCTATCTGCCTTGGTGGTTAGTGCCTACTTGGGCCTTAAGGCTAAGGCACCTAGGCGGAGGAAGACTACCTTACGTAATATGAGTTTACATAGGATGATGACTAAAGGCCTCGCATCCCGGGATCTGACTATCCCCAACAGAGCTAAACCAGACTTGGATTTTCCACCATAAATTCTTTCATTTCAAAACTTCCCTCACTGCTTGCTTTACCTCTGTTCATCAAGTTCCCATGAATATGCCAGTAGAAGCATGTGGTGATGTTGCACTTCAATCCCTTGAAGAGGGTGGCTTGAATGATCAAGATATCGAACAGCTGCTTCTTGAGGCTGAGTCTCGATTGCAAACATGCAAAGTTCAGCCGATGAGCATGTCTGAGGGCAAGGCCATTGGCCACCCGGGAAACCCCTTGGTGAAGTAAGGACGTTCTTCATCCCTCAGGGTCATATTGAGTTGTGCTGACTGTGTGGTTATTACAGCATTCCTAGGTTAACAACTGACTCCTCATTGCAATCTTATGTTGTGCAGCGAGACGACGTTGCCTTGGCTGATACGAAACGCATCATTGATCCCTTGCAAATGGCTTTGTCTAATAAGAGCCTGTCCAGTCTTAAAACTCGACAGGCTTCTGTCAACTCCTCAACACATAAGGTAAGATCCAGGATTATCTTGTCTCACCCTTTTCGTACCCATGCTATGAGGAAAATCTCCCACTGCGTAAGCCCTTGATGCAGCTTCAACAGTCCGTATTGGGCTGCGCTGCGCCAATGAGAGCACATTTTTCATAGTTACTCTGAGCATAATTTCTTCGCGTTTAGCTCGTTTTGTGACCTACTGATGGTTCTTATTGCTAATGTCTTTCTCACAGGAAAAGCCAACCGCCGGTGCTGATTGGTTCCATCTTCCAAAGACGGAATTGACAACGGAGCTCAAAAGAGATCTTCAACTCATTAGGATGCGTTCTGTATTAGATCCCAAGAGGCACTACAAGAAAGAAGGCGGCAAGGCACAGCCTCCAAAATATTCTCAGTTGGGAACAATCATTGAGGGTCCAACGGAATTCTTCAGCGGTCGCATTGCCAAGAAAGACCGCAAGAAGACTTTCGTGGAAGATGCTTTGGCCTTGGAGCGGGAAACCAAACGCTTTGCTTCCAAATACAGGGAGATTCAAACATCGAAGCAAAGTGGCAAAAGATCATTCTACAAAAACCTACGTGCAAAAAGGAACCGTCAAAGCAAATGAGTTGAATTTCACGGATGCTTTGATACAGAGGTCGGGTCAATTCTGCTGACTTGCCATCCCCTAGCCACTCCTGCAGAGGTTTCATTATGATGATCGTCCCATGAAATTGCCCTTGCGCACTCCCTATAGGATCATGGCTTTCGACAATCCGCTTCGTGAGGCAGCCTGACTCTTTGATATTCACAGAGTGGACACTACCGGCGGCCGTAAATATTTGATATGGCCCTCACGACGAGTTTCTGCTGCCCTATCAATACGAATGCATATCGATAAGCCGCTCAATGCGAAGGCTTACCTGCATATCGATGGCTGCTGTGCGGCCAGCTTCGAGAACTTCTTCGTGGCTTGCCTTGCCCTCTTGCAATATGGTGTCTAGCTCCCTCACGTCCTTGGCTTGAAGAAGATGATCATCTCCTCGGGGGACTGGGGAGAGGACCGCATTATTGGTTACCAAGCTAAACGCCAGTACCCTAATACCGCAGTGCCTCGCGACGATTATTTCTGGTACGGTTGACATGCCCACCAGATCAGCCCCAATTTGGCGAAGCATACGACACTCAGCCCGAGTTTCGTAACTATGCATGCTTAGTGAATGGCTGCGTACGAATTGTCGATGGACCTTGAGAAATATATACTCACCTGGGACCCCCAACAAAGGCATACACACCCTCGTGTAGTCTTCTTTTACTGTTTTCACTTATCACTGCTTTCCATGCTTGATGTGCATGGCGACGGAGCTCGAGATCATACGCGTCAGACAGAGCAGGGAATCGGGGTCCAAATTCCTCCGAGTTTGGCCCTCGCAGGGGATGTGTTCCTGCGAATCCAGCCGGGAAGATGTGCTGCAAGTTTTCGACAATGTCAGTAAGCCTAGCTTGCAGCATCCTTGCGTGTTTGTTTGGCATACATCGTTGATGATTACAATGTCTCCTACCGCATATTCGGTATTGAGCCCCCCCGCGGCGTTTGTTACTGATTATTTGCGCACTATTGTTAAAGGTGTCATGTTGGAAAAACGCGGGTGTTCTCACAAACAATAGTCTCAATTCCGAGAAGCTTAAAAACTCGGATTGGAAATGTCACTTGATGTATGGAGTGACCCTCATAGTAGCTGCATGCGAAATAGAAAATATTAACTATTTTCATTCATGATATCCAACCGGTAATGAGTCGAGGGTTCTCACTGTGCACGGCCCACCATGAGAACAACAGGGATCTGGTGGGCAAGTAGTCCAAATACAAGTTTCCCCGCATGTCCGGGCACTTCAGAGGTCAGAAAACATCAGGTTGACAATGAGCTTCAATGCTTCGACGTTACCTGTCAGAGAAGGGAAATGGGGTATAGAAGAATATTCGAATTCGGCTCGCGGCTCATCATGGATGGTATTTGCGAGTTCTCCCAAACCCGAGCCACAGACAACTGCGACACGAGGGTGTTGTAGAGTTTCAGGTAGACGTTCCTTCAAGAACGACAGAGCTTCAACCGCCTGTTCGAATAGTGACTTGTTTTCTGGTGCTTCCGGCGACATTCTGTACTCTGGAAATAGACTAATCGGTGGAAATGGGAGGCGAGGGAAACGAAGCGGGCAACAAATACAGTTCCATTTTCCATTTTCATGCATTCAATGCTCTAGAGTAGTTTCTGGCTTGCCCTAACTATGAAGAGGTGGGCGGCAAGGAGGAATTGTGGAGCCCAAAGAACTACCTTAACCGCTCTATCAGTACCAATACGACAGTCTGCTTTATCCTTGAGATGAGAGGGCGTATGTGCTCAGTTTACCTTCTAACTACTACTATTAAAAAGCTTACTGTTATCAGCTGTTTGATTAGAGCTTAGCCATGCTACTCAGGCCGCCAAACAGAATAGGATTTCAGAATAACAAGTGCTTCATAGGCAGTAACATTAATCTGCTTGACCAAGAATGTGTTTGCTTCAGCCACTGACTGAGTACAGCCTAGCTAGGTTATAGGCGTGATTATATTGTTACAGTTTTGCTAGTTATGTATGTACAACTAAGTACATGCGCGCAGCTAGGTATGTCCTCCATATTCGGGATTTCATCAAGCAGAGCTGATAGTTCTTTAGGAATCACGGACTATGTCATAAAATGTAGAATACAATCATCAACTGCAGGTAACCCATGCAACAGTCTTCGTGGTAAATCCCGCCAGTATTGACAGGAATGAGTATAGGGAAGACAGTGGAGGACATCCATAAGCTGAAGTAATCAAGATTTGACTTATCAATTTTTAATTGCCAGATGAGCACTCAGTAAACAATAATGATGATGGGTTAAGTACATTTTTATATATTCTGGAACGATAACGCCTTGACTCATCACCATTATTTACATACATGGATGGACTGCTGTTACCTAAGGAAGAAAAGGCGGTCAGTAGAATATCCAATCGACCGGATTTTCTGCTTTCGTTGTGCCTGGCAGAAAAGCCAAGGTATCTCCGCATCTTCGCAAAAGTTGACAGAATAGGAGGCACTACCTTGGGTATTCTTTCAGCAATTGTGTGTTTGTAAACTATGTCGATCTGCCTTACTCCACGGTTCTCTTCAGGAGCTGCCAGGTATCTGAAGGTATTCACCGGTGATTTCCCAATTCACAACTGCGTCCTGTAGAGCTGATCTTCCTGAAAAAAGTTCGCCGTGTCCGCCTCTCGCAGCATCGCCTCTTCAGCCGAGCTGCACATCGCAAACTCTAGGTCATCTGAGTCTCGAAGCGATTCAGTCAGGAGCCCAGAATTGTTAGTTTCCTTTCAGCTGTTGAGATTTTTACTTTTCTTTTAATTGGTAAAATTCTTGGACTAACAATCCATTCTCAGATCGAGAGATCCAGCGCCTTCGTCAGAGCCACGCGTCAAAGAATGGTCAGTAGTCCAGTCTCCAAGCACTCTATGATGCGCCATGCTCATCCATCATTAGGTCTGAGCGCTTGGACAGTGTCGCTCAGAAGGCCCGACTCCCGCGGAGCGTACAAGCGTTGTATCTTCGTCCACTTCGGAGGAGGCCTGAATTTGGTCTGCCAGTCTGCGATCTTCAGCTCAGGTCTTATAGCGTTCGCAACTTGGAGTTTTTTGCTGACTTTGCTATACGCGCTGCATATTACCTGGAACTTCCTGTTTCGGGGCCAGTTCCTCTGCCACGGATCGTTGAGCGCTGGACGTTCCCGCGAAGCAATTTCGTTCACAAGAAAAGTCAGGAGAACTTCGAGCGAATAACTCTCCGCCGGTTGATTCAGGTCAAAGATGGACATCCCGAAGTTGTACAGGCATGGCTCGCTTTCCTACGTAAACATGCGTTTTATGGCGTTGGTATGAAAGCAAATGTGTGGGATCACGAAAGCCTTGGTATGGCCTCTCTCCCGCTACACTTACTGCCTGGTCGGAGTCGTGTTAAGACTATATGCTTACGGAGTGTTAAATCTAGACGTGGCCCGAAAAATGGATGAAGCAGTGCCCGATATCGAGAAGTCGCTTGAACCTTACCTCTCACATTTCGGTCATCGGAGTGATGGATCGGATCAGAGTGCAGTACTTGATCTTCTTGAAAATGAGCGCTTCACTCATAACAAGAGCCCCTTGACAGACATTCGCAAGGGGTGACCTCATAGTTGTGGTTAGATTGGTTTTACTAGGCTTATAACTATTTTCTTAGCACCTCGGTAATCAACCAGCTTATCTCGGTGATCATCAACGCACGCAAGCAATTGCATTAGACATTAATAAGATATCCAAAATTTGAAAACAGCATCGTTACAGCTGTCATCAAGATTCGCTTATGTATAGTACTTGAAGTGTAGATGGTTGAGTTTTTGGTATCATAAAGTAGTCCTGATATCACGTGGTTTAAATATTTGTCCAGGAGTGCTAGGCATTATAATATTCTTTCAAAATGATATGCCATTAACACAGGTATCGTCTGCACCAAAATTCCCATCCCAGTCAACAGATTGGATATGCAGGGTTCCAATTGCCACAACAGTCAAGTTCTCAGACTTTTGCGTGGAGCAGGGAGACCTCGCATTCACGGAGCAGGAAAACCTGTGACGTCGAGAGAAGCTTTCCGCAGATGGAGTAGCTCTGACACAGCGAGATCGTCTTCAGTTGCCAATCAGACCATATTCTCTGGGATTCAACCAACCGGAGTGCCACACCTTGGAAATTACCTGGGGGCTTTGCGTGAATGGGTACGGCTACAGAATGCTGCGAAGGATGGGACAAAATTGCTTTTCTCCATCGTCGACTTGCATGCGTTGACAGTCCCACAAAATGCGTCTCAGCTACGAAATTGGAGGAAAGAGACCTTCGCAACACTCATTGCTGTTGGCTTAGATCCGAATCGCTCAACGATTTTCTACCAGTCCGCCGTATGCAGTATTCATCTGCATTGTAGAGTTTACTGACGATCAGTAGGTCCATGCGCACGCCGAACTGTTTTGGATTTTGTCCACAATAGCCTCTATGGGATATCTCTCCCGAATGACACAGTGGAAGGTGATTAACCAGACCAAGTGCCAACTGGTCCAATGGTGATAAGGAACAGCTAGCTGACGTCGTCCAGAGCAAGCTTCAGTTGCCTGAGAACGCAAATTTAGAAGACTCTGCAGCGAGGTCAAGATTGCGATTGGGTTTGTTCTCATACCCTGTTCTACAAGCGGCGGATATTCTCGTTCATAGGTCTGCTGGCCAATCCACTGGCGTTTTCACGTTACTGATATAGGACAGAGCTACTCATGTTCCTGTCGGAGAAGATCAAAGGCAGCACCTCGAGTTTTCGAGGAATACTGCGAATAGCTTTAATCATGTATATGGGCCCATTTTCCCATCACCGGAGGCTATTATATGTAAGTGGGCTTCAATTCTTGCGGAAAGCTCCTGGGTCCGGAGGTTGACGACTATCAATAGCTCCTGCTAAGCGGGTTATGTCCCTCAAAGAACCGACATTGAAAATGTCCAAGTCCCATGCCGACGGACGCTCAAGGATTATTCTTACAGATTCGCGCGAAGTTATCTTCAAGAAGATCAATGCTGCGCTCACGGACTCGGAATTGACCATAACATATGACCCGGCGCGTCGGCCTGGCGTGGCAAATTTAATAGAGATCTTGAGCCACTTCGATGGACGGTCTTGCGATGAAATAGCCATGGAATACCATTCGGCCAGTCTTCGCGCTTTAAAGGAACATCTCGCCAGCACGTTGTCCGATCACCTTGAGGGGATAAGGGAGAAGTATCTTTCACTTGTAGGAGATCAGACTGACTACCTCGATTCTATAGCAGAACAGGGTTGTAAAGCCGCGCGTGCCAACGCTGAATTGACAATGGAGCAAGTCAAGGTCGCCATGGGGTTGATTTAGCCCTTCATATCCGTTATGATTGTGCTCTGCTGGGCGCGTACATGGGCCTCCGTCACGCTCGGAGCATCAGTTCATGATGATGGCTACTATCAAAAACCACCCATCACTATCGCCTGTGTGTTTGACATTCCCCACTGCTGATTATGCAATAAGATGTATATAAATGTATGTATATCCAATTAGATCTCGCTTGGATTGGTGAGAGAACCAAGTACAACCTATGGCTTAGCGAACAATTGAATTCACTTCACAATTACAGGCCACTAGTGATACGTCACCTATTTGGCAGGGACACGTCATCCATATTTACAATAGCTGCTGCCTACAGAGCCAGTCTAGTAGGTTCCTTAAAAAAAGCCCAGAATGGAAGCAGAAGAGCAGACAAGACAAATGGTGCGTGGTAACAGAGCGCTCTCGTCGATTACCTAGACTCCATGCGATAATAATAATGTATCTACTGCTCCCTTTTACACATGTGGTCCGTCGAGAAGCAAGTGCCTTAGGTACTGCCCAGTGGACCTCCTTCTGAAATTTGCTTAATAATACGGTAGCAGACTTCCTCAAACATACTGCAAATACTCTGAGTTTGGGCTCCTGTTAACCACCAATACTAGGTATTATTATTCGAAGATTGCAACAACTGAAAATGTTCGTTATATGTTACTATGGTTGTGCATCATCAGAATATTTTTGGGCGCTAAGTGGCCTGAGCAGTAGTATGTGAAATCAGTTTCCGCATTTTCCGAGAGTAGCTGTTTGCGGAGATGGCTAAAGCGCAGGCCTCGTGGCTAGGCGTCTAGATCAATCTTGCACCAAGTTTCCTAGCCCTGAAGTGGGTCTGGAAGAGCACTACGATATTGCTTATTCAACAAATGATCATCCGGAATATTACCGCCCCTCTCATTGAAACCATAAATCTACTGAAAGCGACCAGGGGCCCACCATTGATGACGACAACAGCCGACACAGCATGATATTTATGATGATTGCAATTGGCACCTATCCGCTCCCCCGACTTTGCTGGGTGGACCGAGTCTACCGTCCTCTGGCAAGTCTGGCCTGAAAACCTGGATAAAGCCATGTACGATCAGCTGTTCACGTTATCGGCCGGTATATTAAGGTGATTGACGCATTGTATTTGTTTGCCAGTGAAACCGGCAATATCATTTCACAGGAGGGTAGGTCGCTTCTGTCATGGCCGATAGGTAACCCAAGGCATGCAAATGCGGGCGCGTATGTGCCAATTGTGTCCTAGGCTTTGGAAACGTTTGATGTGATATTATTTAGAATACCTGCTGATGAATGAGTTCCTACAGCTCCTGCGACTTATATTGCCTCAGCCCTCACTAGCAACTCTGCTGGTTAGATGAGATAGCATCATAGTGGCACAAACATGCGGCGTATACTATCGCTCCTTATTGCGTGTCTGACGGCGAAATATGGTGCCTGCTTAACACTCCAGGAGAGGGATGTGCCTGCTGTGCTCTCACTGGACATCAAGCGTAGCATTATTTCAGACCCTGTGGCCAGGGACAGGGTTCGGCGAAAAAGAGACAAGACAATCGGCCAAACGCTCGATAACGAGGTGAGCATTGTCCCACCTAGAATCCGACTTTGCCGTTCATCGGTCTGATCATGTTTACATCAACCAGGAGTCTCTGTACTTTTGCAATGTGACTCTTGGCACCCCAGGGCAAGCCTTGCGCCTTGTTCTCGACACTGGGAGTAGCGACTTATGGTGCAACGCGGCTAATTCAACACTGTGCTCGGCATCAAGCGATTCCTGCAATGTATCCGGTTCTTATGACCCTGGTTCCTCATCAACATATGCATATGTTTCATCCAATTTCAATATATCATACGCTGATGGAACCGGCGCCGTTGGCGATTATGCTACTGATATACTCCATATTGGAGGGGCAACAATAAAGAACCTGCAGTTTGGAATTGGGTACACTTCGAGTTCTTCAGGTAAGTCGACCCCAGCCTGTGACTAGAATAATCTCCGCTCTGCATGTACCTGCAGTGCTTCAGTGTAGAGAACTAATGCTGTTTCATTTGGGTATAGAGGGCGTGCTAGGAATTGGCTACCCATCGAATGAGGTTCAGGTGGG